>JARHVA010001668.1:815000-905000 GCA_037957365.1 Torreya grandis | reverse complement strand
TTTCTCCACTGCATCTGATCGACGTCGGTCATACTGCCGATGCCGGTGGCTCTGGTTCTTCAGCATCCTTCCTTGTGTCTGCAAATAGTTAAAGCTTTTAGCTCCACACCTTAACAATCTCCCACTTGGAGATAAATAGCTGCAACTTGTATTTGTACCTGTACACCATCTATTTTGTTCCTTAGGCTCTGTATCCCTCTTCAATGTCACTCTTGAAGACCAACCACCACGCAAACCTATGATGCAATACCTGTCTCTTATGCCACAAGAATTTCGCTACTCCCAAATTCTCCATGACATACTTCTGAACCAACTCTACCCTTAGCTCAAAAAACTCCCTGTATATGAAACCCTGCAACAAGTAACACAATACAATAACAGGATAATGTAGCTAATATTATCCAACCTAGTAAAGATAAAATACAATGGTCAAACCTCCATTGCCTGCAGCCTAAACAAGACCATATACCATAGCCTTCTGTCTCATGTGTCCATCCACTCTCTTCTCTAAAATGGAAATCCATCCCTCTATCCAGTGCTTTCTTCCAGCTGACAACTCTACCAACAAATGCCTGTTTGGTTCTACTCAAGGACTCACACTCCTCATCCATGCCAAGCTCCCACTGTTTTTGGATTCTACCTGCATTGCTTCTTCCATCTTCCTAGTTCATGACTATCAGTGAGCAATATAAAGAAGGTGAAAAACGAATATGAGGTTCACTTACCATTTCTAACCTCCACATGGGTGTTTGAGACTCCTTGATAGCTAACTGTCCACCCATCATCCGTTCCAGTGACCGATCTCGGCCATCTCCCAGTCTGCTCCCGATCGTTGTCGGTTCCCTACACTAACCCTGACTGTCGACATCGTTTCCCTGGCCGATGTCGGCGTCCCTCCTACCGACGTCGATCCTTATGACCAATGTCGGACTTCTCCTGCTCGACCTACCGACCCTGCTGGTCTGCACATGACTGATGTCGGTATCTGGATGACTGACGTCAGTGCCAATTGACTGACATCGGTGTCTGTGTGTTCCTGTAAGTGATGAAATTTTCATCCACGAGCTCTTCTTGGATCAAACCTCTATCCATGCTGCCCTGCTCAGATTTATTCAGCCCCTGTGACTGATCTCTGTCCTTCATCTCCTCCATAAACACCAAGGCTTATTTGTTCCTGTCAAAATCATCAATTTTCCTTTTCCTACAATGAACTGTATCTATGCTTTTTGAATTTGAACACATACCTTTTGAATCAAGAAATTCCATTCCCTTCCTATTCACGTGACCAAGCCTATTAGACCACATCTTTGAATCTACACCAGAAGTAGAATTAGTAATACAAGTAGGTAGTTAAAGAGTACCTACTTTCTTACCTCTTGCTAGAACAAGTGCTCTCTTGGTAACCTTCCAAGAATCCGCTGTGAGGGTTATTGTGCATCCCTCATCTCCCAACCTTGCTACAGAAATTAGACTCTGCTTCAGAATTGGAACATGCATGACCTCTTTCAACACCCATGTGTTGTCAATCTATAATCTCAGCTACACTTTCCCCTTGCCAACTATCTGACAAGGCGTACCATCCCCTAAATAGAGCACTCCAAAGTCTCCTTGTTCATACTCATGAAACAAATCTCTATTTGGGGATGCATGAAAAGATGAACCAGAATCTAAAATCCATGATCCTACCTGACTATCCAAAGAAAGTATGAGAGCATCCTGTACCACAATATTTGCATCCTTTGCTTCTTCAGTACCTGCATGTTGATTCTCTTTATCTCTCAACCAACACTCCTTCTTTGTATGTCCTTTCTTTCCACAAAACCAGCAGGTAATACCTTTAGATTCGGATCTCCTTCCTGACCTTGATTTCCCTTGCTCAACCTTCTCCCTTTGCCTTCCCCTGCTTTCTGCACTTAGAGCATTCCCTGATGATTCACCTGTCCTTCTCCTACGTACTTCTTCATTCAAGATCACACTCACAACATCATCAACTTTTAAGATTTTAGAAGCAGATGCATAATTACTTACTGCCATAACCAAACCGTCCCAACTTTCAGGCAAAGAACATAAAATCAAGAGAGCCTTTACCTCATCATCAAAAACAATATTGACTGAAGCTTATTGGTTTACCAAACCATGGAAATCACTGAGATGAGTATGAACCGATCCACCTTCCTGCATTTGCAAAGTAAAAAGATGCTTCATAAGATATACCTTAATAGAAGCCGAGGGTTTTTCGTATAAATTTGCCAAGGACTTTATCAACTCTTCCGTTGTCTTACACTGTGATAAGCTGGAAATCACAGACGATGCAAGGCTCAACCTTATGGAACTGAGAGCCTTCTGATCAAGAACACTCCATTCTTCATCCTTCATATTTGTGGGCTTGCATGCAACCCCACCCAACGGTAAGTACAAATCCTTTTGATACAGATAGTCCTCAATCTGCATCCTCCAATGTTGATAATTCTTGCCGTTAAAATTCTCCATTCGTAGCTTACTTTCTTCTACCATTATTGAACTCCCACTCAATCAGAAAACCCTGTGAATGACCTGTAATCAAAAAACAATACCCTGCTTCCTGCAAATCGTAGCTCTGATACCACTTGTCAGGAGAAGAAACACCTACAACAGTCAATATAATCTGATACCAGTTGTTAGGTGACCCCTTATCCAATGGAAGCACAATTGATTACTTTCTTATAAGCAATTAAACATGAAATTATATCAAAATGATAAAGTAACTAGAAACTTGAGACAACAAAGAATTTGAGAGACAATACACACTCTTGTATTAAATATTACTAGAAGAAAATACAATAAGGAAGATGCCACTTCTTCCTCCACCTCAAAGGCTTGCCACACCTCAAGACCTTCTTCCCTCTCTCTCTTGCTCAACACAAAACCAACTCTACAACCTGAGTTGCTATCCCTCCTTGAATGCTTCAGCTGATCTCCTTGACCTTACACCTGTAGATCTCCTTGACCTTGCTTGCTTCAATACTTTTACTTGCCTTCTTGTTAATTACAATACATGCCTCATGGGTCTTTAAATAGAATCCCATGGTTACAAAAATAGAAATCTAACTACAATAATTAGACACGCAGCTTGTGACTATAATTAGTCATTTGACATGCAAACACTCGCTTCACTTAACTGACTGTTCGTCAATAGTAGTTCTAGAAATACACAGGCGACCGACGCTGGTCCCTGCTTGTCTGGTGCTACCAACGTTGGCTGACTATCTACCATTACCGGTCTCCTTCTCCATTGCATCTGACCGACGTCGGTCATACTGCCGATGCTGGTGGCTCTGGTTCTTCAACATCCTTCCTTGTGTCTGCAAATAGTTGAAGCTTTTAGCTCCACACCTTAACAATATATATATATATATATATATATATATATATATATATATATATATATATATATTGGAACATAGACCTGTCAAATTCAAAATGTAGGTCTAAAGGAACTAAACACAAGTTTGAGCATAAGATAATGTAGTCCATTGAAATTACAATGCAGTCTTCTATAAGGTGAAACACAGGTCAAAGGAACTGGAATGCCAATCTTATAGTAAAATATAGGCCTAAATAATTCACTATGTAGACCACTAAAATTAATAAGTAAGATTTTTGAATAAAATACAGATCCTTTATTTCTAAAGATATTTGTAGCACATCTTTTTTAAGAGAAATGTAAAACATACAATGATGATACGTGACTAATTATTACTCAATGCAGGTTCTATAAATTAAATATTCAAGTTTTAAATAAACAAAATGCAACCATTAAAAGTGAGATTCTAGTCTTGTAAGTATAAAAAACATAACCGACCAGTAGATTGGTGCCCTTTTTCCTTGTTCTTTCTCTACTCCTCTTATTCCCTCCTGATCTTTCTATCTATGTTCATATCTCTCTAAATTTCTAAAAATCTCTCTTTTTAAAACTAATTCACTCTCAAATCCTATCTACTATGCTCTTAATTTTCATGTTATTGACCTCTCCTTCTAAATTTATTAACTATAGTTCAATCTTCTAAAGCCATAGTTAACTCACCTATTTTCTTCAATCATATTCAAGACATGCAATTTTTAATTACCTCACCATTTTCCCCATTTTTTCTCAACATAAGCCTAGGTTGACTCATTAAATAATTATAGCTATTTTTTTTAACTTCAAGTAATTTTATGCATGTATTTAAAGACTAATCTTAGTTTTCCTTTACTCATGATTAACAAATTAGGATAATTAATTATTTAACTAAAAGATATCAAGTCATTAATTGCTTCTTATTATAAGATACTTGTATCTATATAGCAATTGGTATCTATTTTATTGATTTAAACTCTAAAATCAAGTCAATGAAAATAAAGGAATCTAATGCATATTAAAAAGTAAATACACACACATAAATATAATCACAAACAATATTTCTTTAATTATACACTAATATGTGTATGTATAAAGGGTCACTAACACTTTCCTCTAATATTCCCCTAATCATCCCATCTAGTCCATCCTCTTAGATGATTTTCTCCTTCATAAATATTTGAGGGTATGATCCATCATGCATCCACCTCTCAACAAGTAGGTAGTTAGTCCGAGTCATCATAAATATCAACTAATGATGTGAAAACTAACAAATACATATCCACAATGTATAAAATATAAGTTACAACTATCACAACACGTATATTAATCATTAATATCACTATCCCATTATAGTATATGTCCTAAAGCTCAAATTAAAGTAATAATAATTAGATAGTAACCATACTAATCCATGGATTAAAGGTTTAAAAGTTATAGGGTGAAATCAAGATATAACATCCTCCCCATTAAAACTAGTCATCATCCCGATGACACATATTCAAATAATAGTTTTGAATATTAAAATATTTTTAATAGAATTTTAAAACATAGTATCAAGTATCTACCATGTAAATAAATGTGAAAATAGCCTAAAAAACTCATCATAGTCTTCCCAAGTACGTCTATATTTAGAGTATTGGTCCCATAAGACTTTACACTAAGACACCTCTCTATTACGCAAATGAAGTTTACGAGTGTTAATTACTTTGATTGGTTCTACCATGACCACCTTGGGGTCAAGAACCTACAAAACATTACAATCCAAAACATGTGAAGGATTAGTTATATACTTCTTAAGATAATATACATGAAAAACATTATGTAATAGAGCTAGCCCTAGTGGCAATGCAAGCCTATATGCAAGAAGATTGACCACTTCTAACATTTTTAAGGGCCCTACATATCTTGGTGATAGTTTCACTAACTTTCTAAACTTAATCAAGTTCTTTTGTAACTTAAGCCATAAGAACACTTTGTCACCACTAGAAAACATCCTATCTATCATCTTTAGATTAGCATAACTCTTTTGTCTATCATTGGCCTTAGCCAATCTCTATCTGATTAAATTAACTTGATCTTCCATTTTAGAAAGCATCTTAGGCCCAAAAACTACCCTATCCTCTAACCTGTCTTAATTAATTAGTGTCCTGTACCTTCTTCTATCTAGTGCCTCAAAAGGTGCCATTTTTAATGCTGACTTATATGGGTTATTTTATGCAAAATCAATCAATGGAAGATAATCTTCTCATTTGTATTTATATTATGTGCAATACATATGTAGAAGATCCTCTAACACCTAATTTACTCACTCAATTTAACCATCAGTCTTTGGGTGATATGCAATACTAAAATTTAGCTGTGTACCCAAAGCTAAGTTTAGAGTTATCCAAAACCTAAAATTCATCTTTGGATCACAATCTGAAATGATATTCTCTAGGAATCCATGTAACCTATATACTTTATTTATAAAACTCCTCGTAAAGATAGGTGCATCATCTATTAAATTTCCTGGTATGAAATGAGCCACCTTGGTTAGTTTATCAACAACTACCAATATCATATTGTGCCTACTCTATGACATTGGTAAACCTTAGACAAATTATATAATGATCACTTGCCAATTTCACTCCGGTATATCATGCAAATATAATAATCCAGCTTGTTATACATGTTCAACTTTCACTCATTTACATTCCAGACAATGTGACACAAAATCTACCACATCTTTCTTGATTCCCATCTAGAAATACAAAATCCTAATCTTTGCCATGATCTTTATTTCTCTTGGTTGTCTTGAATATGGGGCATTATGTAACTCTTTCAAAACTGTGCTCTACAGATTCTCTCAATCTGGCACATATATCCTCCCATTAAAATATAGAAAACTGTCACTCTCAAAATTAAATCTTATATACGAAAGAATATGAGCATTATCAAAAAATTCTTTTCTAACCTAGTCATAGTATTGGTTTCCTTGTGAGAAATTAACCACATGATCCCTAAAATTACTTGTGATAGTAGCTACAACTTCTATACACCTTCTAAGACTCAAAGGATCAACTACTCTATTCTCTTTACCTTTGATGTAATTGATATCAAAGTCATAGTTAGAAATAAAATATAACCATCATCTCTGACGAGCATTTAGATTGGGTTGGGTGAAGATATATTTGAGTCTCAAGTTATTAGTCTTTAGCTCAAATGGTTTTCCCAATAAATAATATCGCCAAACTTGCAAAGCATGATTAATTGATACAAGTTCAATATCATGGGGGGCATAATTCACCTCATGAATTTTCAGCTTCCTTGATTTAAAATTGACTACTACACCATCCTACATATGGACTCCATTTAAACCCTCTCTTGATGCATCTATGATCACAAAAAACTAACCATTGGGATTAGAAACTCTCAACACTATTGCTGAAGTAAACCTTCTTTTTAACTCTTGAAAATATACTTCACATTTATTTAACTAGATAAAATTTTGGTTCTTCCATTGCAAGAAGGTAATTGGATTAGCTATCTTGGAGAAGTTTGGAACAAACTTCCTGTAATAGCATGTTAATCACATAAAACTCCTTACCTCATGCATATTTATAGGTGTTGGCCATTCCATAATGGCCCTTATCTTATATAGATCTACAAAAATATCATTTTTAGATATAATATACCCTAGATATTGCATTTTATCCTAAAATAATGCACATTTAGACAATTTATCATACATCTTGTGCTTCTAGAATCATTATAGAACCAATTCCAAATGGTGCAGGTTCTCCTCTTCATTCTTGAATAAATAAGAATATCATCCAAAAAGACCAAGACAAAGTGATCTATATAGTCTTTGAACACATCATTCATGAGATTTATGAATGATGCTAGTGCATTGGTCAACCCAAAAGGTAACATCATGAATTCATAATGCCCATAACAAGTTATAAAAGCTATTTTTAGAATATCCTCATCCTGAATCCTCAATTGATGATATCTTTCTCTAAGATATATCTTATAAAAAACCATTACTCCACATATTCGATAAAAAAGATCATCTATATGAGGCAACGAATACTTATTTTTGATAGTTTCCTTATCCAACATTCTGTATTCAATGTAGAGTCAAACAGTACTATCCTTCTTCATAAACATAACTAGTGCACCCCATGGTGACACACTAGGCCTTATCAACCCTTTTGATAATAGTTCATAGAGTTGGGCCTTCAATTCAATCAAATTAATGGTTATCATTCTATACAGTGACTTATATTGTGGTTTTGATCAAGGTATGATGTTGATAGAGAAATTGAACTCATATTTTAGAGGTAAACCTGGTAAATCTTTTAGAAACACATCATGGAAATCTCTAAGAAATGGATAAATCTTCAAGAGATGGCTCCATAGGTTCCTCTATTTAATTTATCTTGATGATAAATTCTTGGTACCCTTTTGATTGAGCCCTCTCGAGTTGCATTACAGAAATCTATTTGAGTTGCAACTCTCCCTTTTCTTCCTGAATTTGTGTCTAATTTTCAAGATCATCAATACACTCAACTTTATTTAAATAGTAGTCAACCTTGGCCTTGTGTTTATCAAGCTAGTTGACTCCTAAGATCATGTCATATTACCCTAGTGGTGTTACATATAAATCCACTATAGTTAAAAATTTAGGTAATTCAATTACTACTTCAATTAGACACTTATCAGCCATGACTTTTGAGTCATTCTCATATTGTATCAACCATGCATTTTCCATATATCTAGCTATTCTATCAAACTTTCTAAGCATTATAGGAGATATAAAACATTCATTAGCCCATATATATATCAAAACAAAAATTGGATGTTCAAATAAAATACCTGACAACTCTATGGGTGATGCTTGAAATTTAACTTGTTGATTATTAATTACTACATGAATACGTTGCTCAAAATTACCCTACTGAGAATTAGGGCCTTTGTTCTTTGATTTGTCCTAAGGAATTCATGAGCATAATTCTTTCCTCCATAATTTAAACAACTCCCTGGTAGACCTTTCATGTTAGTTTGAGTGTTTCCTTGGAAACCACCTTTTGGATCCATTACCATATTTCTTATTACTAGATTTATTATTGAATTTGGTATTCTAGTTATTGGACTACCCCTTGGAGTCTCCACTCCTCTGCCTCCAGTTATTCTTCTTGAAAGTTGTATTATAATTCCCAAACTTTTTCTTGAACTTTTCCATGGCCTGTGTAAGAGACTTCAACTTGAACTCCTGCTCTACTACCTTCTCAAATACCTAGTCCATGGTGGGAGGTCCATGCACATCTACCTTACCACCAATTTGGGATTTTAATCCCATGATAAACTTCTTGATTCTGAACCTTTCATCAACTTGGTACTGAGGTACATACTTCAAAATTTTGGTGAACTGCTCCCAGTTTGTCATTCATTGATGAGTCCCCCTACTTTAGATTCTAAAAATATATGAGATTTTGATCAAAATAGAGTTATGGTAGCCATCATGACTTTAACAATGTCACAAACTACTCCCAAGTTGTGGTGGTTGAGTTAAGATTCATTTCCATCTTTTCATTGACCCATCAAATAACTACCTCACCAACCAACTGGTAATCTCTCAAAATTACTTTGGTGACTTTGGAGTAGTTTTGAATCTTGAAATACTTCTCCATCCCTATCAACCATGCCTCAGCTCCATCACCTAGAATAGTTCCATAAATTTGGTGTATTCACCTTTTTCATGTCCCTAGCCAACTCTAAAACTACTTGAGCTTTTGCATCCTATGGGTTTTCCTATTCAGTGGGGTGTTCAATAGGTACTTCCTGATGTTATTCCTCACCTTGGCTATGAACTTCTTATTCTAGGGTTGTAATCTGATCCTTAGTAGCATTCATGGTTTCAAGAATTTGATCCAACTTTGTTGAATGCTCGATGGTAATCAGGTTAGGAGCAATGAAAGGGTTATTATCTTTGACATACGAAGGACCCTCACCCAATGCTCTTATTTTCACCATTCTTCTTTTTCACTAAAAAAATAATACACAAATGTTAGTGGACTAATTAAGTCCTAGAGTTTGAGCCTAAGCTCTAATACCACATGTTACAACCCCTCAAGTTGCACTTAGAAAATGTAGTAAATTTTTTTAATATAATTAACTTAACATTCATTCCACAAAATAATACATTTCAACATATCTAAGCTAAAATTAGAATAATAGTACTTATAAATTCAAATACCAAATACAATATTTATCTTATATAAATCCAAGGAAAGTAAATAAAATAAAACACAACTATGGTTGGTCCACTGATACAATTGTTGTTCAATTATAACAAATATATATTACAATTAAATTTCCTTCAAGCATACATTCTAATACAATAATAGATACCAAGCTTTCCAGAGCTCAATTCGAACCAACTTGTGTATCATTGATATTCTCAAGTGTTGTCTCTAAGTAAGTATTGAAGTGAGGGAGGGAGAGCATCATCTAAGCACTTTTCCACACCAACCATGGACCAAAAATCCACTACACAATCCCCTATTAGGGAATGGCCCTCCCTTCATGAATAGGTAGATAGAATGATGTGAGAATCTAGAAAGATGTGTTATTACCCCATGTGCTATTAGATTTATACTACCTGATGTGTATCATAAAGAAAATACATTTCAAACTTGATATTTTACAACATGCAAATCAAACATATGAAATGACAATGTATATCTAACATTACTTTGGCCAAAGTTTTTAAATAACATACGATCATCCAGATTGATCAATTTCATCACACACCACTTGATTAGACTATCTACTTCCCACATTGGTGGTGCTACCTAGGCTAGTAGTATCCATCTCACTACCTATTAGCATAATCAATACAGATTCTAATATAATCATAACATAGTATATAACTCAAAGATTCATAAAAAATTTCCCTACACTAGGAATAGAATGATCAAAATCATTCATTTTATTTCATTTATGCTTAATGAATCTAACATGTGCCAATATCACAATATAAAAACAACATAGTCCATAAAATATTATATCATCTAGGTATGCTTCACACAAGGACTTAGAATACTTAAATATCACCAATAGCCTATTGCTTAAATAAAAAATCAATCTTGGTCCTAAACATAACCAAGTTTTATATTGGCAATGACTAAATGTGAAAAAAAGTAATCCTAAGCAATAATCTACTTTTAGCAATTTAATAACAACTTAAGCATTTAACTTAATAAGTATGGCTACATGTTTTTTGTATACCTTCTAACATTTGTTTTTCTAGGCAAGGTTTATCTCAATGTTCTAAATGTATATACATACACACTTTCTATAATTATATATGTTATTATACATACATGCATACATGCATGTATGCATGCATACATGCATGTATGCATGCATACATATATTAGCGAAAGATAAACCTTTTTCATATTTAAAGGAGTAATTTCATACCCAACATAATCATTGATTCCCGTATTATTTAGTTTGGTAAAGAATTTATAAATATATCTATTCATAGAAGTAATCCTACAAACCATATCCTCATATGTATATGAAATAAATATTATTTAATTCTTCGTTTTGGAAACATATAAGTTTTAATACACACACACACACACAACACATTAATACACAATTAATTATACATAATAACTCATATAACTATTTCCTAAGCCTTAGTTATGATGCTATGAGTATTATGTAATTAAATCAAAGGTAAAACGTAGTGTTATATACATTATTCTCAACTAATAAAAGATATAAATTGCTACCCAAATGAATGTTTCCCCAACAAGAATAAAATGCTACCAGGAGGAATGGGACACTGGCCTATTGGAATGGGATGTTGTTATGATGCTAACAAGGTTAATATCGATAATATCTTAATAGAGTATTACAACTCAGCCATAATTTATATTTTTTCTATTCAAAATGAAATGCAGTCTTTTGAATTTAAAATTTAGGCTAACAAAATTAAACACAACCTCTAACCATGATACACATACTTCCATAAAGTGAAATGTAACCTCTAACAATGATACATAGGCTTCCATAAAATGAAACCCAACCTTCAAAGGTTACTTAGGCCAAAGAGAGTCGAAATGTTGGCCCATATAAATTAAAATGTAGGTTTCCATATAAGATGTAAGCTATAATATAAAACATAGCACTGTAACACAATGCAACCAAGTAGAATATGAGATGTTGGTTTAAAGAATATAATATGTAGGCTTGTATAATCTAAATGTAATCCTGTAGATATGGAACGCATTCTCTTGAGGATAATATACTAACTTTTTTTCTGGAAAAGACCTATCAAATTTAAAATGAAGGTCTAAAGGAACTAAACATAGGTTTGGGCAGAATATAATGCAATCCATTGAAATTACAATGTAGTCTTGTACAAGGTGGAATGTAGGTCAAAGGAACCAAAATGCCAGTCTTATAATAAAACACAGGCCTAAATAATTCACTACGTAGACCACTAAAATCAATATGTAGTACTTTTGAAGAAAATACAGATCCTTTATTTACAAATATATTTATAGCACAAATTTTCTAAGAGAAACACAGGCCATACAATGATGATATGTGACTAATTATTATTCAACAGATGTTTTATAATTTGAATATGTAGGTTTTAAATAAACAAAATACAACCATTAAAATTGAAACACCATTCTTGTAAGTATACAAAAGAGAACTAACCGATAGATTGGCACCCTTATTCCTTGATTTTTCTCCACTCCTTCACTTATTCCAGCCTAATCTTTCTATATTTGTCTGTATCTCTATAAATTTCCAAAAATCTCTCTTTTTAAAACTAATTCTCTCTCAAATACTATCTGTTGTGCTCTTACTTTGCATGTTATTCATCTTTCCTTATAGATTTATTAACTATAGTTCACTCCTCCAAATTCATAGTTAACTCACCTTCTATTTTATTTAATCATATTCAAAATATACAATTTTTAAATACCACACCATTTTCCCCATGTTTTTTCAACATAAGCTTAAGTTGACTCATTAAATAATTATATTTGTTTTCTTAACTTTCAAGTAATTTCATGCATGCATTTAAAGACTAATCTTAGTTTGTCTTTAATCAAAGTTATCACATTAGGAAAAATTAATTATTTAACTAAAATATATTGAGTCATTAATTGATTTTTATTGTAATATACATGTATCTACAATAATAGTATCTATATAACAATTCATATCTATTTTCCTAATTTAAACATGAAAATCAAGTCAATGAAAATAAAAAAATCTAATGCATATTAAAAACTAAATCCACACACAAAAATATAATAAAAAACAATATTTCTTTAATTACATGCTAACATTTTATGTATAACATTTAAAATCTAATGTGTGTGTGTGCAGGGTCACTAGTAATTTTCTCTGATATTCCCCCAATCGTCCCATCTAGCCCATCCTTTCTAATTATGCTCTTCCTCATCAAGCTTTGAGGGTAGTATTTATCTTGCATCCACCTCACAATAAGTAGGTAGTTAGTTTTATTCATCATTAATATCAATTAATGATGTAAAAACTAATAAATACATATCCACAATGTATAAATAAATTAAAACTTTCACATCATGTATACTAATCATCAATATCACCATCCCATTATAGTATATGTCTTAAATCTCAAATCAAAAAAATAATAATCAGATAGTAACCATACTAATCCATGGATTAAAGGTTTACATGTCATAGGGTAAAATCAAGATGTAACATTTCTCAGCCTAGTCCCTTAAAACATCCTTTATATTATGGGTTTAAAGCCATTGAGTCACAGTCTCTTGATTGAACTTAATCTTTGGTCTGGGTAAATCATAGTAAGACTAAAAGGCTAACCTGGATATGAAGGCAATATCTTGGCCTAAATTTAAATACTTAATCATATTATGAATGCATTTAGACTAAAATAACATATGGTAGACTAAGTGTACACATGAGAGTACCTCTAGGTTTGCCGTTATTTTGTGTAAACCCATGGACTTGAGCACCAAAATATCTAGTCTATCCTCTGCCTCTTTTGTGTCTTCTTCACTATCACTATTTTGATATACAGTGTTCTCTACATGCTAAACCAAGTCATTTTAATGCTTATCCTCAGTATCTAATGCAATAGAGTTTAATCTAGTATTTCAAAAGATGGCATTTATCCTGTAAGATTAGATGAATAGGATTTTCTCTTGCTTATTGACTTCAAATTATTCAACTTCAACCATGGTTTAAAATTTTGTGATCAACAAGCTTGCAACTTACTTTAATGATGGAGGCATATACAAAAGTCTTCATAAAACTCACATAATGCTTCAAACAATTAGCAAATAACAACTAAAGGTGAACCTATTATTTTGAGGAAATAAGCATCAAACTGAAAATTTAGAATTTAATCTAAACAATTTGAGTCATTAATGGTAAGTGTTTTAATTCACCTTGATTTAATTCTAGGGTGACTCTTCAGTTTTAATTTAACAAACTTAAAACTTTAATTTAATAAATCATCTAATCATTACCCTTGCTTTGTCCACATGTCTTATTGTCATAGGCTTGAATTTTTAGTGAAGTGACTTGGTTTCATATCCCCCAGAAATGTCCCATTAGCATTTAATTCATACTTATTATCAATGCTTTGTGAATATATGTATGCCACCTAGGTGATGATTTTAACATGTACTAAAAAATTGGCACCCTCTCGAGCATTTTAGCCTTTTATTCTGAATATCAAACCATCTGAGTGGATCACATGACACTTTGTCAATTGTCATCTTCTGATTGGATTGATCATATTCAATTATTTCATGAATTGACTCCTTTCATCTTTTGATTGACATGGCCTTATAACTTTTGTTAGTTTGCTTAGAAAGTTATTATTGACTTGTATTATTATGTGGCTTTGTTATATGAAATTCTTAAATGGACCCAAATATCTTAACACTTCACCAAGTATCATATTTTAATTTAATAGTGCAGTCATTAGGTTTCATGTCTTCCTTTTATTATATTATTGTCATGATATATAGGTATAGTGTCTTCAATGTATTACTCCAAACTATCACATGGATTCCATGTCACGTGTAGATACTTAAGATAAAATTACTTACTACTAAATGTAATCTTATTGTGCAATATATATATATATATATATATATATATATATATATATATATATATATATATATATATATATATATATTATGAAATTGAAATATTACATCTTAATGGTGAGGCAAAATTGAGTTCCAAGTGGTAGGATGTGATAGGATTAAATTGTCACAAGAATTATAAAATAATAGAATCCTTAGAAGGCTATGACTAATGGCATGTGGCATATTTTGATTGAGTCCTAGGGTCATGAACTTTGTAACTTCTTTGTAAGCTAAAATGCCATGATTGGGTTGTATTGTCACTCAATTTACAAAGGCAAAAATAAATGTGACAAACTCCATAACTTACATGACTGAGTCACCAATGTATTTGAAACTATCGCATGTCATTTAAAGTTGAGCTAGCATCAAGGTTCCTACCAAATAAAAAGTTGTGAAAGTTAGAAATTCACAAGATAAAAAGAAAAGTGGCAAGCCTAAAGTTGTAAAACTCGAGCATGAAATCATACTTGGGATTTAGTATAAAACTTAAGATTAAGGTATACCATAGTCCCAAATGTAATTTTTTCACAATTAAAGCTAGACTATGATTCAGAAAACCTTGATTAATTTTTCCATGGTTATATCAAATCCCTTGTGATGACCTTTGCAATCAACATGGAAGGTATTAAAAGGTCATTCAAGGTATCTCTTAGGAGATACCCTGAAATAAAATTTAAATCATGTGCATATTCAAGGTATCTACTAGGAGACCCCTTGAGGGTACTAAAAGGCCCTTCAAGGTATCCCATAGGAGATAACTTGAACGAAAATTCTAATCATGTGCATGTTCAAGGTATTTACTAGGAGAACCCTTGAAGGTACTACAAGATCATTCAAGGTATCTCCTAGAAGATACCTTGAAGGGCATTATATTACCTTTAAGGGTACCTTGAAGGTATTTTCTAGGAGATACCTTTCAAATATGCATAAAGGTAATCTTGAAGGTATTTTAAGGCCCTTCAAGGTATCTCTTAGGAGATACCTTGAAATAAAATTCCAATCATGTGCATGTTCAAGGTATCTACTAGGAGACCCATTGAAGGTAATACAAGACCTTTCAAGGTATCTCCTAGGAGATACCTTGAAGGGCATTATAAGACATTCAAGGGTACCCTAATGCATGTTTGAAAGTTATCTCCTAGGAGATACCTTATACCTCTAAAACATGCAATAAGGTACACTCAAAGGTACTAAAAAACCCTTCAAGGTATCTCATCAAATATACCTTGAAATAAAATTCCAATTGTGTGCATGTTCAAGGAATATTAGTAGAGTTTCCTGGAATTTATCCAAAACATGATAATTACAAGGATAACTTATGCAACAAGAAGTAGAAAATAATCATAATAACATGAGTGAATTTATAAAATCTTCAATTTTATACATAGTAAAAAATATAAAGATAAACTAACATGGCATTAATAATTCTGGAACTTAAACTACATAATACAAGATAGAACAGGCTAAAATAAAATAGAGAAAACACTATGCACTAGGCATATGTAAAAGAATCTTAGGAAAAGCATAACAAAACTAGTCTATTAATTTTTATCACACGTCAAAACCATATTCCATTACATCAGAGCACTATATATAGCTTTTTACATGGCTCTATCTCTTCACATTCTAGCCTTCCAACATACAAAAAGAAAGTCTCTTGGAATTATTATATCTATCACTTGGATAACAAGGCTGAAGATATCCAAAAGATCATATAGGTGACAAAATGATACCCTAGGCATGTATGTCCATAAATTATACTCTTATGATTTTATGAGGCCCTGCTCCATATCCAATTTTTTTTTGGAATTAAACTATTGTTTCATCCTAAGAATAACTCTAAACTCTAATCTTAGTTAAAGCTAGAAAAGATTAGCCTTTCATAAAAGTAGAAGTAATCACTCTAGGTGTTGTTTACCAATTTTAACCCTTTAAACACTATGCATTTTCACTTTTGGGTTTTCAACTAAGTAGAATACTTGCATACTAACCTTTCTAGTTTTCCATAGACTATATTAACTAGGTGGACATCCAAATTAGGGGTTTTCAATCAACCTGGCCTCACTCCTAATGCTTATGACTATGTTATAAAGAAGAGTTTTTTTCTTAAACTATAAAACTTGAACTCCACATTTACCTACTATATAGGTGGTGTCAAAGTTTGGCCAGGCAGTTGTGTAGATTATGGATACTCAAACTACACCTTTGTATCTAGCTTTCTCTTCTAAATAATTTTTTAGAGCTCATGTTGGCCAATTTTGGCCCACATACAAAGCTTCTACCTGGATCGGTTAGCTAAGCAGAGTTCTTGATTGACCAAATAATCAAATGCCATGAGAAAAGTTCTAGATGGAATGAGTGGTCCAAAGATATCACATTGCTCACAAATATTTTGAAACTCTTTAAGCAATATTAAAGTGTGTTTTGTTGATATTTGAGAAGCAGGTCTTGAAACAGGTCTAAGATTGCAAAATGAAGAAGGCCAATAGGTTTTCATAGTGTTTAAATTATTCAAGAGCATGGATCAAGTTGCACAAATCATTAGAAATTAATTGGCGCCTTCTAAAGGGACAACAACTTCTTGCACAAGTCTAAAAGAACTAGATCTTCATGAGAATGTCATTTAGAAATAGACTAGTCAGTTTGATTATACATTTAATAAGTATGCTCAATAAGCCTCTCAAATCCAAAAGACCACATGGACATGAAGCTATTCATTCCTAGAACATTATCTACAAATTTAATGTCTTTATGAGATTTCTATCTCAAGATATAAAGCTTCAAATTTAGACTTGTAGAATGAAACATTCACAGGGATGTCAAGTTCAAGCTATGAAAATTAACCATTGGATTTAAAATGCTTAAACATTCATAAGGATGTAAATATAAAGATTCATGAAATAGATGTTTGAATTCAAATGTCCCAATATCAATGGTTGATGTTCAATTTTACCTCAATATCCAACAACATGTGTTGACTAACAATGTCAGTGGGTCCTAAAGATCTAATGATGAGCATTTGATCATACCAAAAAGATCAACAATGATCATCAAGTTAAAGTATCAATGTGAACATGAAGTATACAAGTTTCAAGATCTTAGGTAATTTAACAAAGATCCAATTACACACATCTATTAACAAGGCCAGTGGGGTTAAATAGATCTATGGTGCACGTTTAATCATACACATAGATATAATGTTGAGGAATGAGTCAATAGGTTAAAGGATCTCAAAGGCTATTAAGTAGCTACTAAGTGTCAAAAGTGTGTTAATCTATAAAAAAATCTAGGGCTCATGTCTAATTATATAAAATTAGATATACGATGCGTGAGAGTTCAAAGAGTTAGCAAAATCTATATCCAATGGTGCACGAGTAAGCTAATTGATGGTTCAAATTGAAAGTCAAAAGCTAAGGAATTCAATAGAGAGAAAATTTGACTAAGTTTAAACCAAAGAAAATGCTTCAAAGGCATAGGTTTCCATTAGATCTTAGTCAATCATCTATCAAGTAAATGCAATCATAATTAGGATGGTTTAGATGAAGTCATGTCACCACTAAAACATGGTCTCAACCTCTATTTCAAGAATTTAGAACATATAGAGCTCATCTTTTGGGGTTGAAGAATTATTTCATGGTTGTGACTGTGGCTCTTTAAAGAAGATCTATGCAAAAATGATTCCTTAGCTTCCATAGGTTTCAATGGAAAAATAGGTCTTTCTAGACCTAATACAGATCATTAAAGGGTGAATAGCTATTGAATAGAGATCAAGAATAAAACTACATGGCTTATAGGTATACATCAATGTAAAAGCTATAGGAAAACAAATGAAGGAGATTGGTTTTCCATCTATAGAAAATAAATGTGCTTAGATATTAAAGTTAGGGAAGATATATGGCTATGGAGAAGTCTCATCTTTATATAAAGTCATGGCTCTGATAAATAACCACTAAGAGTAGACTTGGGCATGGATCTATCAAGTACATCGATGTAAGGACCTTTCCCTCATAATGAAGCAAGTGGACATGGTGTGGAGTCTCAAGATAGAGATATGGTGGTCAAAATAAATAGCTAAAAAAATTAATAGGTTTTCAAGGTGCCCAAGGTTTTTAATTCATAAGCAGGACTAGTTTTTAATTCATACGTAGGATCATGACTCATCATCTACAAAACACACTCTTATCTTCTAGTGGATCTCTTAGCTAATGAGAAAAACTTGAAGACTAGATGGAGAAAATGTAAGACAACTTATAGCTCATTTAATGATCTTGGATGGTGTGTTCCCCTTATCTCTCCCCTTTCTCTATATAACCCCATTTTTTCATTCTCTCTAGCTATCTCTCATATTCTAGACTCTCACAAGGACTCTTTGATCTTGAATACTAGGGGACTTTTTTTGAGATATTAAATAAACTCTCATTTTGATTAGGCTAAACCCTATCAAGCATTTTTAATAAATTCCTCTTGATGAAATAAGACTTTCTTTACCTATCTCTTACCTTGAATATGTGTTTAGTGAGTGGTACATGATGGCATTGTGTGAAGGAGATTCTTCCTCATCCATTATCCTCCTTTCTAACCTCTTTTAGGGTGTTTTCAAGTTGTTTGTAGGTATATATTAGTTCTCTTTCTACCATTTATGTGAGATCTTAGTGAGTCTTATAACTCCTCTTTGTTTGCATTCTTTGCTTATTAAACCTAGTCTATGAAATATTTATGCTATTAGCTTGATTTTGAGGATTGTGTGAGCTAGAATTATCTTCTATAGATCTAGTATGGGTTTAAACTCATTGGAGTCTCCATTTTATTTGGTTCTTCACCTTTTATATCCTTCTTAGGAGCCATTTTCCCCCTTTATAACCCTTTTATTTATGTAATTATTAGTCTAGGTGATCCATTAAGAGGAAGTCGGCCTTCTCCAGAGGTTTAGCCCCATCATAGGTTACCCAAAATTTGGGGTTATCCAAATATTATGACTGGGAGTGGGGGAGAATAAATAAATCCTCCATAAGGGTGTAATTCCATGTCATAATAGGTTTTATCATGCTCGATGGGACTTACTCCATTGTTCACTAGTGAAGAGTTTTGGTTTTCTCTTCATCTAATCAGCCTTTAGAGTCAAGTGTTCAAACATCAATGGTGAATCTGAGCATCTATAATATGGTTAAATAGCCTAACTAAGTAATTAATCATCATAATTTGGTATTTACCATCAACCATCTTTTGATTAATATGCTTAATCTCTACCTTAGCATCATACTTATCTTGCAAATAATGTTTGTGTTCCCCACAAATAGCCCTCAAATATCTTATCAACCCTACCATATCCTTTTTCCTCCTCTTACCCATATATATGATCAAGGTTATCCTCCTTTGCTTTCAAATCAGTCTTTTAATTCCCCTTGTCAAGACTAGGCTTATCCTATTACATCCTTGTCAGGAGTCAAGAAAGCATTATAAATTTATTTTGAGTTGATAAGGGAGATTGGTAGGGGTTTAAAAGTTTCTTCTATCATCCCTATCCATGTTATATAAAATGAAATGAGTTCTCTTTAGTTTTTCAAGAATATATGGTCATTTTGTGAGGGTCAATAATGATCATCATGTTAGAATGAGGATATATAAATGAGAGAAACGTGGTCCAAAATGTAGATAGTATGTTGATATCTTATGAAGAACATAAGGATCATTTAGATCAATCTCATGTGTTCTTTCCACTCAAAGTGCCTCAAGCTCAACCTTTAAGAGTTCTTGATCAACCCCCTAGTCAACCTTTCCAAAGTCCATCCTTATCAAAACTCAAAGAGGCAATACTTGAACAAGGTAGAAAAATCATGAAGATCAATTAAGGGGTTAAGCTTGGACAATAATTACCCATTCATGCTATAGATGGGATAAGGATCTTCTTATAAGATTTTTGGAATGTGTGGGAATCAATTAAAGAAGCTGACAATCCACAGGTTGAGAAGCAAGAATTGAAAGGGTGGATATTATCCATTGAAAAAGTATTTGAGTAATGGGAGAAAGAGTATGTCAAACCTGAGCTAATTAATTTCCTCTCTCCTACCCCTATGCCCATTCCCATTTAGGAACATGAAGGATCTTCTCCAACACATTAGACCCTGTCTATGTCATGCCATCACTTGTGAGACCACCCTCTCCTATAACCATTCAAAATGAAGAAAAAATGTTTGTTCCATACTCATTTCCATCATGGAAATTAGTTTAGAAGGACACAAATAAGGAGGAGGTGTTAGTTGAGGTAGCCCAAGAAGTAGTCTTGGAGGAGTTAGTTGTGTCAAAAATAAATCAAGTAACCATAGCCTATCTCAATGAGCTTGGTGTACTAGAGTTTTGAGACTCTCTCTCCTTTCCTCAAGAGCCCACCAAATTATCCCTACAAAGTACCTAGTAGAAAGAAACTCTATTAAGTTGCAAGCAAGGTGTCTATAAGAGGAGATCATGATAAACAACACAATTCATAGGAAGGAACATGTTTCAAATGTCAAGTTTCAAGAATTTGCTGAGAAAAAATAGGATAACCTTCATGAACCTATTATAGAAGTCAAGGTCATCTTAAGTAACTTGGAAGATCAATGGCAACATTTGTGCTTGTATTTCTTGAGTGAAATGGAGCATCTTAATGTTTCAAACTTTCCTAAAGAAGATAATCCTCAAGCTAAAAATAGATCAAAACTTAAATGGACTACTGAAGGTCCATTATACATAGATTATGAATAGGATCAAAACCAGGTCCCTGATGTTGGTGCACTTCAAGATGAAGTCAATTAAAGATAGCCCTAGTATGTTAGAGATAGAGGAAATCAAATCATATCTTGAGCAAGATAGGTGTGATGTTTCAGACTTTAGATGGTCCAATCAACCCTCATTTATAAGTGAACAAGATGATATATTGAGTGAGGTTGATGAAGGAGAAATCTCAAGTGCTCAAGTGATAAAATTTTATGAACATATTAGTGAAGAGCCTAAAGAGTTGTTGAAAGCAGTTTAATGCCATAACCAAAAAGTTTGAAGAGGCTAAGAGACATGTCCTTATTATAGGAACCTATGAGCATGCTGATATAATCATGATTAGTCCTGACTTTCACAAATACAAGGTGAAATAACATGGTATTTTTGAGCCATCAAGTGAACTAAGTGTAGTTGCTCCCAATAGTCTAAAGGAAATCTTCATGCAAGTCTTTCTCAAGAGTGATGAACAACATAAAGGAATTGCTCTTGTAATCAAACATGAATAATTTTTTTAAGAATTGGACCAATATGTCTACATTAGAAACATGTTTGTTCCATTTCATCCATTAGAAGACACATCAAAAGGATTATCCATCAAGCTGCCTAGTTCACTATTTTGGTACCCCCAAAACAAGGTATTTTTTATCTTGGTCTATTAAAAGTGAATGATATTCAAAGTTTTTAATTTACCCCAAGAGGTGATTTTATATTAAAACCTTATATATATATTAGATTATATTTCATGCTTTTCTCTAGGTGCCTATGTGCACATTTGTTTAGTAGGTTATCTATCTTTTCTTTCCTCCAAGTGCCTGCATGAACTTTCCTTTGTTTTTGTTGTCCTTGTTGATTCAAGATAACTTATCCAAAGGAACAACCTTAATTGATTTTAGATAAACATAGACTCCATACCCAATGGACTAGATAAGACAAATGGTTTGTGTTCTCAAGCATAGCAGGCATGCTTCTCTATGAGTCACCAAAGATGTTGGCCAATTTTAGCACACATACAAAGCTTCTATCTGATTAGGTCATCTAAGTAGAGTTATTGATTGAAAAAATAATCAAATGACATGAGTATAGTTATAGATGGAATGAGTGGTCCAAATATCTCACATTGATCACACAGTTTTTTAAACACTTTAATCAAGCTTAAAGTGTGCTTTATTGATCTTTGAGAAGTAGGTCTTGAAATAGGTCTAAGATTGAAAAATTAAGAAGGCCAACATGTTTTCATAGTATTTCAAGCATTCAATAACATGGATTAGGTTTCAAAAAGGCTTATAAATTCATTGTATCCTTCCAAAGGGACAATAAATTCTTGCACACGTCTAAAAGAACTAGACCATCATGAAAATGTCATGCATAAATAGATTGTTTAGCTTGAATATGTATTTAATAAGTATGCTCAAGAAACCTCTTATATCAAAAATAACACATGGACACAAATTTATTCATGCCTAGAACATTCTCTACAAATTTCATGTCTTGATGAGCTTTCTATCTCAAGATATAAATCTTCAAAGTTAGACTTACAGAACGAGACATTTGTGTGGACATAAAGTTCAAGATACAACAATTAACTATTGGATTTAAAATCCTTAAACATTCATATAGACATAAATTTTAAAATTTATGAAATATCCATTTGAGTTAAAATGTTCTAAATTCAATGGTCGATGTTCAATCATATCTCAAGATCTAATGGTGCACATTGACTGACAATGTCAGTGGGTCCTAAAGATATAATGATGAGAATTTGATCATACCAAAGAGAGCAATGGTAAGAATTAAGTCAAAGGGTCAACATGAACATGAATTTGACAAGTGTTAATATTTTAGGTAATTAAATATATCTCTAATGGTATGTGTCCACTAACAAGGTCGATGGGCCCAAATAGATCTATGGTGTGCATTTAATCATACATATAGATCTAATGGTGAGCAATAAGTCAACAAGTCAAAGGATCTCAAAGACTAATAATAATCTTAAAAGTGTCACAAGAATGTTAATCTATCAAAAAATATAGGGCTCACATTTAATTATATAAATGTAGATCTACAATGCATGAGAGGTCAATGAGTCAGTAGAATCTAGATCCAATGGTGTGCAAGTAGACTGATCGATAATTCAAATTGAAATTCAAAAGCCAAGGAATTTAATGGAAAGAAAATTTTACTAATGTCAAACCAGAGCAAATGATTCAAAGGTGTAGGTTGCCATTAGATCTTAGTTAATCATTTGTCAAGCAGATGTAGTCATAGTCAAGATGGTTAGGATGAAGTCCCATCACCATTAAAACATAGTCACAACCTCTGGTTAGAGAATTTAAAACCTAGAAAGCCTTTCTTTTGGGGTTACAAAAATATTTTGTGGCTATGACCATGGATCCTTAAAGAATATCTATGTAAAAATGAGTCCTCAGCTTCCACAGGGTTCAAAGGCAAAATAGGTTTTTCTATACGTAATAGAGATCATTTAAGGGAGACTAGTTGTTGAATAGGGATCAAGAATAAAGCTACGTGGCCTATAGCTTTACATTGATGTAAAAGCTATAGGAAAACCAATAAATGAGATTGGTTTTCCATTTATAAAAAAAGACCTATGCTTAGATATTAAAGTTAGGGTAGATATATGGCTATGGAGAAGTCTCATCTTTAGATAAATTTATAGCTCCAACAAACAACCACTAAGAATAGACTTGGGCATGGCTCTATCAAGTACACTAATATATGGACCTTGCCCTCATAATGAAGCAAGTGGAGATGGAATAAAGTCCAAATATGGAGATCTAGTGGTTAGAACAAGTAGTTGCAACATTTAATAGGTTTTGAGGGTGCCCAAGGTTTTTTTTCATAAGCAAGATCATGACTCATCATCTACAAAACACACTCTTATCTTTTAGTAGATCTCTCAACAAATGAGAAAAACTTGAAGACTAGTTGGATCAAATGCATGATAACTTGTTGATGATGGACTAGTCCTAATTGGATAGAAATAAGGTATAACATTTATTGAAAGTGGAAGCTCATTTAATGATCTCGGATGGTGTTTTCCCCTTCTCTCTCCCATTTCTCTATATCACCCCATTCTTTCATTCTCTCTAGCTCTCTCTTGGATTCCAAACTCTCTTTGATCTTGAAGAGTAGGGGAATTTTTTGAGATATTTCAAGATACTCTCCTCTTGATTAGGCTAAACCCTATCAAGTATTTGTAAGAACTATATCTTGATGAAATAAGACTTTCTTTACCTATCTCTTGCATTGAATATGTGTTTAGTGAGTGGTACATGATGGCATTGTGTGAAGGAGAGTCTTCCTCATCCATTGTCCTCCTTTTTGACCTCTTTTAGGATGTTTTCAAGCTATTTACAGGTCTAGATAAGTGTTATTTATACCATTTATGTGAGCTCTTAATGAATATTAGAACTCCACTTTGTTAGCATTCTTTTCTTTCTGAACCTAGTCTATGAAATATTTATGCACTTAGCTTGATTTTGAGGATTGTATGAGTTGGCATTGTCTTCTACAAATCTAGTGTGGGTTTAAACTCATCAGAGTATTCCTTTTATTTGGAACATCAACTTTTTTATCCTTTTTAGGATCCCTTTTACCCCTTTCTAACCCTTTTCCCTATGCAAACATTAGTCTAGGTGATCCATCAAGAGAAAGTATGCCTTCTCTGGAGGTTCAGCCCCATCATAAGTTACCCATAGCCTAGGTTTGTCCCAATCTTATGATTGAGAGTGGGGGATCCTGAAGAACTCCTTCAAAATTGTGTAATTCCATATCATAACACTTTTTGGCATGCCCAATGGGACTTACTATATTGTTCAATGGTGAAGAGTTTTAGTGTTCTCTTTATCCAATTAGTGTTTGGAGGTAAGTGTTTAAAAATCAATGACGACTTGGAGAATCTATCATCTAGTTAATTAGTCTAACTAAGTACCTAATAATCATAATTTGGTATATAAAATCAACCATTTTTATCAATATACTTATTCTCTACCTCAACATCATACTTAGTAGGCAAATAATGTTTATGTGTTCCCTCCAAGTAGCCCTCAAATATCTTGTCAATCCTACCATGGCCTTTGTCCTCCTCCTACCCCTACATATGACCAAGGTCAACCTCCTTTGATTTCAAACCATTCTTTTAATTACCCTTGTCAAGACTAGGCTTATCTTGTTACATCCTTGTCATGAGTCAAGAAAGAATTATCAATTTATAATGAGTTGATAAGGGATATTGGTAGGGGTTTAGAAGTTTCTTCTATCATCCCTATCCTTTTTATATAAAAGGAAAGGAGTGTTCTTTAGTTTGTCAAGAATAGATGGTCAGTTTATGAGGATCACAATGGTCATCCTATGAAAATGAAGGCATAACAATGATGAGAAGCATGGTCCAAAATGTAGATAGTATGTTGATATCTTATGAAGAGCATCAAGCTCATTTGGATCAGTCTCATTCATCCTCTCCCCTCTAAGAGACTCAATCTCAACATTCAAGAGTTCATGATCAGCCCCCTAGTCAAACTTTCTAAAGTCCATCCTTGTCAAAACTCAAAGAGGCAATACTAGACCAAGGTAGAAAAATCTTGAAGATCACTAAAGGGGTTAATCTTGGACAATAATTCCACATTCATGACATGGAGGGGATAAGGATCTTCTTTCAAGAGTTTTGGAATGTGTCACCATCCATTTCACAAGTTGACTATCCACAAGTTGAGAAGCAATAATTTATAGGGTGGATATTATCCATTAAAAAAGTGTTTGATAAATAAGAGAAATAGTATGTCAAACTTGATCCAATCAATTTCTCCTCTCCTACTCCTATGCCCATTCCCATTTAGGAGCATGAAGTCATTCCATCATGGATCTTATCCAACACATTCAACCTTGGCTATGTCATGCCATCACTTGTTAGACCACCCTCTCCTATAACCATTCAAAATGAAGAAAAAATGTCTATTACATACTCATTTACATCATGTAAATTGATTGAAAAGGGCATAAATAATGAGGAGGTGTTAGTTGAGGCAGCCCAAGAAGTAGTCTTAGAGGAGGAGTTACTTGTGCCAAAAGTAAATCAAGCAATTATAGCTTAGCTCAATGAGCTTGTTGTACTGGAGTTTCAAGAATCTCTCTCCTTTCCTTAAGAGCCACCAAAGAAGCCCTGTAAAATCCCTATCTATATAGACACTCTCTTAAGTTGCAATCAAGGTGTCTATAAAGAAGAGATCATGATAGGCAGCACACTTCATGAAAAGGAGCATGTTTTAGATGTCAAGTTGTAGGAATTATGAAGAGAAGCAAGAGGACAACCTTCATGAACCTATTATGGAGGTCAAGGTCATCTTAAGCAACTTAGAATATCAATGGCAACATTTGTGCTTGGATTTTTAGATTGAAATGGAGCAACTTAATGTTGCAAACTTGCCTACGAAAGATAATCTTCAATTTGAAAATAAAGAAGACCTTGAATGGACTACTGAAGGTCCATTATACATAGATCAAGAAGAGGATCAGAACTAGGTGCCTAAGGTTGGTCTACTTCAAGATGAGCTATCAATTGAGGATTACCCTGATATGTTAGAGCTAGAGGAAAGTAAATCAGATCTTGAGCAAGACAAGTGTGATGTTTTAGACCTTAGATGGTCAAATCAACCCTCATTTTTAGTTGAACAAGATGAGCTATTGAGTTAGGTTTATGAAGGAGACATCTCAAGTATTCAAGTGATAAAATTTGATGAACATACTAGTGAAGAGCTTAAAGAGTTATGATAATGGTTCAATGCCATAACCAAAAAGTTTGAAGAGGCTAAGAGACATTTCCTTCTTTTAAGAACCTATGAACATGATAATCTAAGCATGATTATTCCTAACTTGCAAAAATACAAGGTGAAATAACATGGTCTTTTTGAATCATCAAATGAACAAAGTACAGTTGCTCCTAAGAGCCTAAATGAAGTCTTCATGTAAGACTTTATCAAGAGTGATGAGCAACATCAAGCAAGTGCTCCTGTAGACCAACATGAACTAATCTTGAAAGAATTATACTAATATTTCTATATTAGAGACATGTTTGTTCCATTTCATCCATTGGAAGACACATCAAAAGGATTGGCTATCAAGCTTCTTGATTCACCATTTATGGTACCCCCAAAGCAAGGCATTTTTCTTCTTGGTCTATTACAAGTGAATGATATTCAATTTTTTCCATTTAACCTAGGAGGTACTTTTAAATTTCAACCTTATATATATTAGAGTATATTTCATTCTTTTATCTAAGTTCTTATGTGTACATTTTTTTAGTAGGCTAGTTGTCTTTTCTTTCCTTCAAGTACATGTGTGCACTTGTCTTTGTTTATTTTTGTTATCCTTATTGCTTCAAGAGAAGTTATCTAAAGGGAAAACCTTACTAGGTTTTATATTAGTAGAGACTCAATGCCAAATGGAATAGACAAGAAAAATGGTCTAGGTTCTCAAGCATAGTAGGCATGCTTCTCTGTGAGTTGCCAGAGATGTTGGCCAATGTTGGCCCACATACAAAGCTTATACCTGGATATGTCAGCTAAGTAGAGTTCCTAATTAACCAAATAATCAAATGACATGACAAAAATTTTGGATGGAATGAGTAGTTCAAAAATATCACATTACTCATAAATTTTTTGAAACACTTTAAGCAAGCTTAAAGTGTACTTTGTTGATCTTTGAAAAGCAGGTCTTGAAGCAGGTCTAGGATTTCAAAATGAAGAAGGTCAACAGGTTATCATAGTGTTTCAAGCATTAAAGAGCATGTATCAAGTTGTAAAAAGGCTTATAAATTCATTATATCCTTCTAAAGGTACAATATCTTCTTGCGCAAGTCAAAAAGAGCTAGATCATCATGAGAATGTCATGCAAAAATGGACTAGTTAGCTTGATTATGCATTTAATAAGTATGTTAAAGATGCCTCTCAGAGCCAAAAGACCATAGGAAATTGAAGTTATTAATTCCTATAAAATTCTCTACAAATTTCATGTCTTGATGAGATTATTATCTTAAGATATAAAGCTTCAAATTTTGACTTACAAAATGATACGTTCACAAGGACGTCAAGTTCAAGCTACAATAATTAACTGTTGGATTTAAAATCCTTAAAAATTCACATTAATGTTAAGTTTAAGCTTTATGAAATATCCATTTGATTTCAAATGTCCCAAGATGAATGGTTGGCATTAAATTATGCCTCAATATCTAATGACACACATCGACTGATAGTGCCAGTGGGTCCCAAAGATCTAATGGTGAGCATTTGATCATACCAAAGAGATCAATAGTGATAAATTCAAAGGATCAGTGAAAATGTGAAGCAAACAAGTGTCAAGATATTAGGTAATTGAATAAATATCTAATGGTTTATATCTACTAATAGGGTCAGTGGACCCAAATAAATCTATAGTGCACATTTAATCATACACAAAGATCTAATGGTGAGCAATGAGGTAACAAGTCTAAGGATTTTAAAGGCTAATAAGAAGATGCCAAGTGTCACAAGTAAATTAATATATCATAAAATATAAGGCTCACATTTAATTTTATAAAAGTAGATCTACTATGTACAAGAGAGTAATGAGTTAGTACAATCTAGATCCAATGGTGTGTGAGCAGGATAATTGATGGTCCAAATTGAAAGTCGAAAGCCAAGGACTTCAATAGAGAGTAAATTCAACTAAGTTTGAACCAAATAAAATGTTTCAAAGGCATAGGTCACCATTAGAGCTTAGTTAAACATCCATCAAATAGACACAATCATAGTTAGGATGGTTAGGATGAAACCTATTGCCATTAAAATATAACATTGACCTCTGGTTTAATAATTTATAACTTAAAAAGCCCATATTTTGGGGTTGTAGAATTATATCATGGTTGTGACCATGGATCTTTAAAGAAGATCTATTAAAAAATGAGTCCTTAGCTTCCACAAGTTTCAAAGGCAAAATGGGTCTTTCTATACCTAATAAAGATCATTTAAGGGAGATTAGTTGTTGAATAGGGATCAATAATAAATATAAGTGGCCTATAGGTCTACATCGATGTAAAATCTATAAGAAAACCAATAAAGTAGATTGGTTTTCCATTTATAGAAAAGACCTATGGTCAACTATTAAATTTTGGGTATAAATATGGTTATGGAGAAGTCTCATATTGATATAAATCTATAGCTCAGATAAATAGTTGTTAAGAGTGAACTTGGGCATGGATCTATCAAGTACATCGATATAAGGACCTTTCCCTTATAATAAAGTAAGTGAAGATGGTGTAGAGTCCTAAAATGGAGATTTGGTGGTCAAAACAAGAAATTTTAATATTTAAGACATTTTTATAGTGCACAAGGTTTTTTATTCTTAAGAAAGATCATGACTTATCATCTAAATAAAACACTCTTGTCTTATAGTGGATCTATTATCCAATGAGAAAAACTTGAAGACTAGTTGGAAAAATGTAGGATAACTTATTGATGATGGACTAGTCCTGATGAGATAGAAATATGGTGGAACATTAATTGAAAGTGATAGCTCATTTAATGATCTCAGATGGTGTGTTCCCCTTCTCTCTCTCCACTTTATTTATGTCACCCCATTCTTTCATTCTCTCTAGCTCTCTCTCAGATTCTAGACTCTCACAAGGACTCTTTGATCTTGAAGAGCAGGGGACTTTTTTGAGATATTTCAAGATACTCTCCTCTTGATTAGGTTAAACCCTATCAAGTATTTATAAGAACTACCTCTTGATGCAATAAGACTTTCTTTACCTATCTCTTGCGTTGAATATATGTTTAGTGAGTGGTGCATGATGGCATTGTGTGAAGGAGAGTCTTCCTCATCCATTGTCCTCTTTTTTGACCTCTTTTAGGGTGTTTTCAATTTTTTTACAGGTCTATATTAGTGTTCTTTATGCCATTAATATGATCTCTTAGTGAGTCTTAGAAATCCTCTTTGTTTGCATTATTTGCTTCCTGAACCTAGTCTATGAAATATTTATGCGCTTAGCTTGATTTTGAGGATTGTGTTAGCTAGAATTATCTTCTACAAATATAGATTTGGTTCAAACTCATGGGATTCTTCCTTTTATTTGGTGTATCATCTTTTTTGACTTTTTAGTATCCATTTTGCCCCTTTATAACCCTTTTCCCTATGCAATCATTAGTCTAGGTGATCCATCAAGAGGAAGTTGACCTTCTCTAGAGGTTCAGCCCCATCATATGTTACCCATAGCCTGGGGTTATCCCAATGTTATGACTGTGAGTGTGGAATCCTAAATAAATCCTCCATAACGGTGTATTTCCATGTCCTAACAACTCCTATGATGGAGTGAACTTAGGTTCTTCTATGATATGTGCAATAGTTATTTCAACCTACAAGAGTTCATGCTTGAGAATTTTCCAATTATCAAGTACTTCTCACACCATGGTAATCAAAATGCATAGTGGAATCTTAATGACCATAAAAATTTTCACATCTTCTACCTTAGTGATGATAAGGAAGGTTCTAGCATTTGACAGCTTAAGCTGGATATCTAACACAATATCATCCAACTTGTCTGTAGTCCTTTGGGATTGAACAGCCATAAATGTGTTATGCATTGTCTCATTTTACAAGACCTAGAAATTCTTTATTATGGTATCCATAGTGTCTAAAAACTATTGAAATGTAGAAATCAATGTTTCTCTAGTATCTATTTGATCACTCATGACAAATTTAGCTTTATCTTCCATTACAATTATTTTTTTTATAGTAGTCAAGGATTTGTCAAGGTGTTACCTCGAATCAATCATTCCTTATACCTAATCTACTTATCCTGATGCATAGTAATATCTAGCACCTATACATATTCCTATTTTAGTTCACAAATTCCTTTTGTTTTAATGTCGATAGCCTACCCTTGGGTGCATAGTGTGAGTATTTTTTATGCACTCACCCAATCCTTTGTTAGCTGAGTTAGTAATGCAGTTAGTTGTTTATCCTTAGATATTACTTGATCATTAGGGACTTTCATAATTAGAGTAGGAAAAGTATCCTTTATGATCTGCCTAGCCTTAGCAATTTAATTTTCTTCTTCCACTTTCTCCTTATATAGTTGAAAAACATTATGTTCCAAGTCTAAAGCCTTTTTCACAATGGATTATTAAGATGTAGCTTCCTTTAATTTGCTTAGATAATAGAAACTACAAAAAATCCAAATATGTATACATAAAAGTGGGATCAAGTGTAGTGGATATGGATGTGACTATGGTAGGAGATAACATAAATTGATCCAATAAAAGTAAGAAAGTGGTACGATAAGATGATGTGGTAGGGACATCCCACAACCATTGGGTAGAGGGGTGAGACTTTGACAATGAAGTATCCTCTAATACACCTAATTTGGTCCTATCCTCATGGGATTATGCATGTAATTCTTCTACCTTTACCTTAGCTTCTTTTTCTTTCACAATATGTGCCTTAACTTCAGCTTGAGCCTTAGATATAGTCTCAACATGAATTAAGACTACCTCCTCAACTTCAGCTATGACCACGATTTTAGCCTTGGCATCTACCTTAACCTTAGCTTTGGCATTAGCCTTGGCTTTGGTTTTGGCATCAGCCTCCGCTTTAGCTTTGTAATCAACCTCATATTTTTATTTGGCATCTTGTGCTTCTACTTCATGCTTGGCTTCCTACTCCTTCTAATGTTGTTATTTGGCATAATTCTCATACACCTCTTATTTTATTTACTTTTGTTGTGTAGCTTGTGCCTATTGATCCTTGAACTATAGCTCTTCATTCTCCCTTTTATTAGCCTCTATTTCTTTGGATTTTTTTAATTATGCCTCTGATTCCTTAGCTTGTCTCTGTGTAGTTTTTTCTTCTTTTTCTCTCTTCCTTTCAACCTCTCCTTCCTTGGCTTCTTTCTCTCATCCTGAGCTTCTTCGAACTTCTTTTTCCCAACCTCATCTTCTTCAGACTTATTTTGTTGTTATTCTTCCTTGGTATACTATTTTTCTTGTTTTTATTTCATATCTTCCTATTTTTCATGTTGGTATTCTTTTTCATCTACTTGTTTTGTGTCCTTTTGCTTCTTTTTGTTATTCTCTACTTTTATCTATTTTCTCTTCTTTCTTGTATCCTCCTCCTCAAGATCTGAGGTATCCTATGTAACTTCTATTTCTTTTTCTAGATATATCATAATGGTATCTAGAGGTCCCTCTATAATATCTACATCATCTATTTCCATATTAGATTATGAGTGCTCCAAATATTCAGATTCCATAATCACACCTATGTGCATGAAAATATTTTTGGACTTGGTCAAAGGTATAAGTATATCCTTGTGTCTCCTCATGCCCCTAGAATTTACCTAATAGGCACTACTTATTATGGATAGCTATTTGAAAGATATCAAACATTATTTTATGGTAGTTGAAGGACCAACCCAATGATGTGTATGTTGTTTGTGAAATAGTGGTCATAATGGGCTCCCTTGATCTAGTATATCTACACTCTGCACAGATGATGAAATAGTTGTTGGATCTATTTAGAAAATTTCTACCTCAAGTTTTCATTGAGCTTCTTCTTGACCTATAATATACATAATAATAGAGGGATGGGATTACATGATGTCAACCCAAAGGTCTATGATTACCTTATTCTATATTTGGTAAATGCACATTTTTTATAGAAAAATAATTCCTTCTCCTCATCCTTATCATAGACCTCTTGGTCGATGTCTTTCATCATGTATTAAATTACTTCTTGTTCATCAACCCAAAAATTTATGAGATCACACTCACAAGCTATCCTTGGCACATGTGGGTTGTCAAACCAAGACTTGGTTTGACTTGATCTCTTTCTAGCTAGTGGTGGTGAGGCTCTCTATACAAGTCCCTTTAGTTTACCTTTTTATTTATGTGGGGGAGCTATGAACTATTATGGTGAGGCCTGTGGTTATGTAGCTAGCTATGATTTTGCTTGATCTTACTCAAGTTATTGTGTACCTAGAAGGATGGTTTGAATAGTTTATACTAACCTCATGGATAGGGATCTATACCTCCATACTTTAGCTTGTTCTTCAATCATTGTAATGAAAAGGGAATTGGATTTACAATTCGCATGGCCAACTCATGGACCTTGATTTCAATACCATTGTACAAATTAGTTATCAATGCATGATACCCTAAATATTACATAACAATAAAACTAGAAACTGATATTGGAAATTTTATGAGCTACCTAAAAATACCTTGTCAATATTAGTGGTAAGCTTTAATATGATAAACTTGAACTAATTAAAGTTCTAATTCAAGTGTATCATATGATACACAATGTCAATTACTCTTTTTATTACCTACTTGGTCTACTTCATTATCTGCTAGAACCTCTTTGTTATACACTCTACCAGAATGTGCACTACAACATCCTCAAGAGTGAATTAGGGTTCTTCTACTTACCCTAGTGAGAGTTTTTTCTTGAATAGCTAAATGAATTAGTAGTACAATGTACTTATATGGAAATAAGGATTTTCCATGATTCAAAGGGCTTGTGGCTCTCTCCATGGTCTACATATTGATCTAGATGGTGATATCTTGGGACAAATGAATAGCCCCCTATTTTTATCTACTTAACAAGGTATGCATGACCTCATCTAGTTTTTTGAATGTAGGTAACTTGATTAGCTTTTATATATCAAAACCCTGAATTGGATTTTAAAGTGAAAGAGCCCCTACTTGTGCACTTAGTTGTGTTGCTAGGGTGAAGAGAGTAACTTCATCAATTTCCATCAAGTTGAAGGGATATGGGTCATTGTATTTGGTTTGTTGAATACCTAACATAATTCCCATTTTTTCCTTCTGTGCATTTGTGAGCAAGATCAGTAAATAGATCCTATCTATGACTATACCTATAATCTACACTATTTGATTGCTTTGTTTTACTAAAATCTAGGTCTTGATTTTTATGCATAGGAGTATATCAAGATAAAATTATAGAATAATCTTGTTCATTGATGTTTTTAATGATTTGACATTGATCACCCCCTTAATTTTATAGATTTTAGTGCCTAATTTTCTCTTGTCAACCTCTTTAAATGCATTGATTGCCTGTGCATGAGTGATCTTCCTCATATTTAATATTTTGGCTTTGATAGTGACCTTTTTATCTCCTAAATCTTTAATTTACCCCATATCATGTGTTTGATGTGACCCTATGTCACTTCATATAGTTACTCTATTTAATAAATCCACCTATTGTGTCCCAACTCGATTTGAATCCACCCATCACTAAATTATGCATTCATGATTTGTAGATACTTAGTGTGTGAAATTGGTCTATAAAGATGAGCTCAAACCCTAAAAAATGGATAATCAGTGTTTGAATAAGTTTTAAAATAATTAATTCACCATTAATGAATATAGATTACATTTTCACTGAAGGTGTTTTGTTTATTATTTTTGAATATCTTTGCACATTAACTCATATATCCATAAATTGATTGTCCCCCACATGCCATGGTTATATCAAATCCCTTGAAATAACCTTTGAAATCAACATTTAGGGTATTACAAGGACCTTTACGGTATCCCCTAGGAAATACCTTGAAATAAAATTCCAAGCGTGTGCATGTTCAAGGTATCTACTAGGAGAACCCTTGAAGGTAATACAAGACCCTTCAAGGTATCTCCTATAAGATACCTTGAAGGGAATTGTATTACCTTCAAGGGTACCTTGAAAGTATATCCTAGGAGATACATTTAAAACATGCACAAGGTTACCCTTGAAGGTATTAAAAGGCCCTTCAAGGTATCTCCTAGGAGATACCTTGAAATAAAATTCCAATCATGTACATATTAAATTTATCTACTAGGAGACCCCTAGAAGGTACTACAAGGCCCTTCAAGGTATCTCCTAGGAGATACCTTGAAAGGAAATTCCAATCATATGCATGTTCAGTGTATCTACTAAGAGAATCCTTGAAGTGAATTGTAATAACTTCAATGGTACCTTGAACCTAATGCTCCATAAAATTTAAAGGCCATTTTTACCACCCCACTTCAAAACAACTTGATGTAGGATTCAAATTGGTAGTCCTCAAATCTCAATGTTGCTCAAAACCAAGCCTTGGTATCACAAAACATCACTATGCCATAAATGACACAAGAAGAGTTTTATTTTCAAGGAGGTCAATACCAAGATACAAGCTTGGCATCACAAGGAGATAATTGACAAGTTCAAGGGCATCTTTATGCCATTAATGTAAATTAGCAAGTGGATGACCATGTTGCTTTTACTCAGGGTGTGTAAACTAGCAGTACAAGTGGTCAAGTTGCAGTTGTAACTAGAGCTAAAAGAAGAGCCATTTATGAACTACAAGAGGTGAAAACTTTTTAAATTACTCATAATGTTGTTTATAAGAGTAAAAAAGAATAAATTTTTGCCCCTATAACATAGAAAAATCAGAATATAGAGGTTAGTAAAGTTCTTCAAATACCCCTAGTTCATGAGCAGCCAATTCTTCAAAAAGTATAACCTAAGGTTGGTGGATTTTAGTTCAGTATAGTGCATAAAATTAATAAGTCTAATATTAGTATTATAATGTGGGATTATATTTCCATTCTAGGACAAAAATATATGCTCATCCAAGAGCTTTTAGCTATCAAATTATCTCCAAAACTAGTTGACAAAGGAGTTATATTAACTAATTTAGATCAACCAACTAAGCAACAAGTACAGTAATTAAATAAGATGGAAAATGTGGATATAAATAAGGTAAAAAAAATAAAACTCCTCCTTTCTACCTTTTCTTTGATAGTAGGTGATAATTTGGTTCATAACTGTATGGTGGATAGTGGAGCTAGTAGTACAGTCATACCTAAACAGATTACAAACAAGCTCGACCTTGTTTATGAGCCAAACTCTAAGGGGGTATTAAAACTATATGGGTCACTAAAAAATATATCAATCATCATAAAATATTTTAAATTAACATTATATGCTTTTCCCAATGTTATTATTTAGTAGGATGTTGTTGTGGTAGACTTGCCTCCTTACTTTACTATGTGCCTTTCAAAGGACTTCACCTCAAAGATTGGGGGATATTTTTCAATTGATTGGAATTATTTGTTGTTCAAAACCAGGTATGGTACTAAGTTAATGATTCATTTTGAACCTATTTCACATTTCCATATGGATCCATATATGCCAAGTGTTATAAACACTAATTGTATCATCTCAGATGATGTGTTAGAAACTAGTGAAGTAGAAAATGGCTCACCTTTGTATGGAATTATAGATTTTTTTTATTGATGAGTGGGATTCTAATTTTAATAAGCATGATCCTTATAATCTGATTGAATAAGGACTTGGTGTGTATTACCTTCATGAGAATGATGTACCAATTCTAGCCACGGTTAAGGATGATGAATCTATTGAAGGTTTGTGGCAATATACTTTGATGGATCAAGGAATAAACATGGTACCAGGGCTAGAATGATGTTGGTTTCTATTAAAAAATAAAATTTATTTTTATTTTATTAAGTTTTAGTTTGGTTGTTCAAACAATGTTGCAGATTATGAAGCACTAGTTCATGGTTTGCAGTGGGCTAGTAAGATAAAAGTCAATTCTTTGCAAGTGTTTGGTGATAGTGAGATTGTAGTCCACCAATTAAGAGGTTTGAATGCATGTAAATTTTTTTTCTTAAATATTACAATCATATAATATGGGACTTACTTGAATATTTTCAATCTTTTAACCTTCATGTAATACCAAGAGGCAAAAATAAACATGCAGATAGGTTGGCTACCATTGGGTCACAATTTAATATCTCAAATGATATAAAAATGAAAAAAATTAGTCACATATAGAGGTGGTTGTAAGACCTTCCATTCCAAATAATCATGAGAATTGGCAAGTGTTCAAAGATGACAATCAAATTGTGAGATTCTTGCAAGAGGAGGCTGAGTTTTCTTCCAAAAACCAATCAAAACACCTGCAGTAGTATGGTGATCAAATTGTGTAACTAAAAACAAATAAGTTTCCCAAGGGATTGGTCACACTTGAGAAAATTTTCAATGGTGATGATTAGTTAAGGAAGGAAAAGTCATCCTTATCAATAAAAGAATAGCACTATGCCAATGTAGAGATTGCAACTGGTAAGATTTTGAAGTTGGGTAAAGTATGCATTCCTTCACAAAAAGAAGCTTTCATTGAGTTATACATAATTTTTGTTGATTTATTTGCATGTAAATATAGTGATCTCAAGGGATTTGATCCAAGTTTAGCTCAACACACCATTGAGTTAGAGGCTAAAACTAAACCAGGAAGACAAAGACAAAGGCCCATTAATTCTAAGCTTGAGCCTTTGATGAGAGCTGAGCTTCACAAGCTCATAGAGTCAGCTATTATATTTTAAATCAAGCACTCAACTTGGGTGGCAAATATTATTCTGGTATGGAAGTAGAATGGTGAGATTAGATTGTGTGTTGACTTCCATGATTTGAATATGGTTTCACTTAAAGATCACTATCCATTGCCATCAATGGAACAAATTTTATAGCTTGTTGCAGGTTTAGAGAGGTTTTCTTTATTGGATGGATATAGTGGCTACAATCATATTTTGGTCAAAGAAGAGGACCAATTTAAGACAGCCTTCAGAACCAAGTGGGGGACATTTGCATATATAAAGATGTCATTCATTTTATCTAATGCTAGAGAAAACTTTTAGAGAGCCATGAATATGGAATTCCAAATCCTTATTAACAAGTTTGTACTTGTTTATTTGGATGATATAGTAGTGTTTTCAAAGAGTGTAGAAGATCACATGGTTCATCTAAAGCAAGTGTTCGAAAGGTGTAGATAATTTGGAGTATCTCTAAACCCTAAAAAATGTGTCTTCTTAGTTCATGAAGGTAAGATTATTAGATAAGTTGTTTCAAAGCATGGTTTAAGCATAGATTTTGAAAGGGTAGACTCCATTCTTGCACATTCCTTACCTAAGCATAAAAAGGCTATGCAAAGCTTCTTTGGAAAAATCAACTTCATAAGGAGATATATTTCATATTTTTCCATTTTATCTAAGCAAATTACAACCATGATAAATATGAATCAGAGCTTTAGGTAGTCCAAAGAAGGAATCAAAAGTTTTGAAGATATTAAGAAGACCATAGCTAGTTCTCCTACACTTATAAATCTAAATTTCACAAAATATTTTATTTTATATACTTATGCTAACATGGACACCATTTTAGGCATTCTAATTCAACAAAATCATGAGACTTTGGAGAAACCAATAACTTTCTTTAGTCAAGGCTTGGAAGAATATGAAACAAGGTACTCCTTTGTTGAAAAACATGTACTTTTAATTAGAAGGTCTTTTAAAAAGATTAGATACTTTTTGTCTAACAATAAAATACACCTAATAGTTTCCCATCCAAGCATCAAAGAGTTCCTTTTGAAAAAAGATATAAATGAGAAGAGATTTGGTTGGCTAACCAAGGTAATGGAGTATGACATTGAAATTAAGGTCATAAATTTGATTAGAGGTAAAGGACTTTATGAGCATCTAGCTTAAGACTTATAAGAGACTAATGAGGTTGTTTTGGTGTCAAATGACGAAGAAGTTACAATTGGTCATACCTCACCTTCCACCTGGTTTCATAACTTGGTAGGATATCTCCAAGACATTAATTATCCCTCTCATCTAAGTGCTTCAAGAAGAATATATTTTAGGTTGCAATCAATTCCATTTTTGCTTATTGATGGTGTTTTGTTCAAGAAAGATATCAATAGCATGTTGCTAAGGTTTATAGATCCAAGATAAACTTAGAGATTACTTGAAGAATTCCATGATGGACATGGTGGAAGAATTTTTTCCACAATAAATATAGCCATTAAGGTCATGAGAGGTGGGTAATATTGGCCTAGCTTATTTAGTGATTGCCATGTATGGGTAAGGAAGTGCAAACAATGTACTATGTTTGTAGGAAAAGTGAAACTTACAACTTTACCTCTTTAACAAATTGTGGTGGATCATCCCTTTGTCTAATGGGGATTAGAATTTATTGGTCTCATAAATCCTCCTTCAAGTTCAGGACATAGATGGATTCTAACTGCTATAGATTATTTCACACGTTGGGTAGAAGTAGTGGTATCGAAAGAAGCAAATGAAACCAATGTTCTAGATTTCTATGAAGGTTTGCTTACTAGATTTGGAGTTCAACCATTATTTTTTATAATGCAATGGATTTTATGGGAACTAGGATCAACCAATGGGTTTTTCAACATGGAATTTATCTTAGCACTTCATCAAACTATTATCCACAAGGTAATGATCTTGCTAAATCTATGGATAAGAACCTGTTAAAGATCATAAGGACTATTGAAGACAATCAGAGATCATTGCATCTCAAGTTGAAGTCATCTCTATGGGATGATAGGATCACCTATAAAAGTTCAATATCCAATTCGCCTTACAAGTTGGTACATGGTAAGAAAGTGAGGTTACCCATTTCTCTTAAGTTTCATGCTTTAGAACTGATGCATCAACTTGAATTGTTGGAGAATGAGCCTATGGAGATCAGGTATGCTGAGCTTATGGAGTTGGACGAAATAAGAAATTAGTTTGTGCTATCCATGGAAATTCATCAAGAATAAGTGAATAGATCATTTGACAAAGGATCTTCTTCACAAAGTTTCAAAGGAGACATGGTCCTCAAGTGGGATAACGATAGAGATAAACTAGGAAGGCACACAAAGTTTGACTCCTTTTGGAGTGGCCCATACACAATATCCTATTGTAAATCCTGCAATGCCTTCCAACTTGTAAAGATAGATGGTGAGGAGTTTCCAATCCCAGTCAATGGGATACATCTGAAACATTGATAATAAAGATCTTGGCTCCTTGTACATAGTTTGTTTGTTTTCCTCTAAGTGTTATTCAAGAACATTAGTTTTGTTTTGTTTTGTCCCAAATAAGTGATTTGTTTGCACATTTTCTTTTTTTAGTTAGTTTTCCTATTTTGTGTGTTTCTCTTCTTATTTTGGAGGATGAATGTTGTCTTTTCTAGGTCAAAAGAGAATTTGCAGTCATGGACCAAATTTGCCATTGTTTTATGAGTTCAAATATCATGTATATGGTCTAAGTTCTCAAAAATAGCAGGCATGCTTCCTATTTGAGTCACCAAAATGTTGAAAATTTTGACCCCATAGGTCAAATTGCAACCCTTATCATTCGAAACTTGCATAACCATGCCTTTTGTCTAAGTGTTAGGAATTGGTCTTTGCAATTTTCCTGAAAGGTTCATATTCAACAAATCCAAAGGAATTGGGATTTTTCAAAAGTCTGAAGGAATTGACATTTTCAAAAATATCAAAAGGACTTTTCAACTTTTCCAAAGAATGTGACCATTAAATTTTTTTTGAAAGACACTTGATACTTTCCTGAAGGGTATTTTTCATCATTAAAAAAGTTTGAAGAAATTCTCCAAGAGGGCAGTTTCAAAAGATCCAAAGGGTCTTTCCAAACGCAAAAGGTCCATTTCAATTTTTCTGTAGGGCAAGAGTACCATTCCAATTTTTTTAAAAGGTAATTTTCACAAGAAATGGTCCTTTTTAAAAAACTTGAAAGGTCTTTTACAACTTTTTTGAAGGGTTCTTTTCCTTTAGAAAAGTCCTTTTTAATTTTTTTGAAGGAGCAAGAGGACCATTTCATTTTTTTAGAAGGGACCATTTCATTTTTTTAATTTTACTGAAGGGTCTATTATATAAATCTGAAAGGACTTTTCAAATGGTGAATTTCAAAAAAGTTGAAGGATATCTACCCTTTAGAAAAAGGCATTTTCAAAGACAAAGGGAGACTCGAATGCATGAAGGACTCAAAGAGTTTAACGTTGGACGGTTGTTCAAAGAGAGATTAACATAGAATTTCATGCATGCACTCTTGTCTATCTTGTTAATCAAATCCTTTTCAAACACTTATAACTTAGCTTCAAGTGGATTTTTCTCTTTGAATATTGGCGTAGCATCATGCATGAAGAGAATTAAATTATCGAAGATCCATGCACATTTGAAAAATTTAATCTATATTCTAAATAAGGATTATGAAATGGGCTCACCATCATTTTCAATGCCAAAGAGAATTTCATGCAAGGCATAAGACAAAATATATTATTTGAAGGCTTGGTTATCTTAGCATAGCTGGAGTTGGACTTGGGGTGATGTGGGAGTTGATCTCCTCTTCTATTTTTAGCATCAATATCTTAAAATTTGTATGATTTTTCTTTATAAGTTAGCTTTTTCAGCCATTTTAAGGAGACCTCTTTTGACAAGATCATACTCTACCAAAATTTGAGTTTTGTAACCTTTTTAGTTAAATAGGACTATTCTTTCAAAATTTAGGGTATTGGTATAGTGTATTTATGTCAGTGATTTGCATATATGATAGAATTTTCTTCCTTATCAAGTCTTGATTCTTACCTAGTTACTAATTGATTAGATTATGTAGGTTATGTTCTGTGTTTGATGTCTTTTGGCTAAAGTTATAGTAGATGTAAGTGGTTGGTTAGTTTCTTGAATCAGGCATATTCCCTCATTTCTCTCAATATTTGATCACCATATAGAACCTTTTCATGAAATATTGATGCATAAGAGTCAATTAGAATTGAAAGTTTAGTCTTTTTCTTGTCTAATTAGTGTTTTTAGGAGCTCAAATTGAGTGGATGAACCAAAATTTAGGTGTATCACCATCATTAGATATTATTAGTTTTCTTTCTTCCCTTTTCTCGATAATTTGTAGTGTAGAGTAGAGAGCCTAATTGATACACCAAAGCGAGATAGCCCTTAGAATCTAGAGATTCAATCCACCGATTAGGCCACCCATAGCCTAAGATTGTTTCCATGTTTTAGTAGACTGTGAAGGCCTAAAACTACCTTCACAAGGGTGCAAGTCTGATTGACAATAGTATCTCCAAGGAGATACATTGAAAGAAAATCCCAATCGTATGCATGTTCAATGTATCTACTAAGAGAACCCTTGAAGTGTGTTGTAGTACCTTCAATGGTACCTTGAAGGTATATCCTAGGTGATACCTTTCAAACATGTACAAGGGTTCCCTTAAATGTATTATAATGTACTTTAAGGTATCTCCCCAATTATAAACTATCTTAACAAGCTATTATTTCATAAATAATCATTGAGATCTATTAACTAAAATTGTTATGACACATTCTTCATTAATAAAACTTAAGTAACTCACAACATAACATTTAAAACTATTATTGCATATATCAAATAGTTAAGATACCAAATCAATGACAAGAAATGGAAGAGACCACCATACAACATAAACTTACAGAATAACCTGAAGGATTTTTTATATGTGTTTGATGTTAAAATTTCTCTTCTCTAATTAAATATGGTTAGACACTTTTTATAGGCTTGGGATGGGACTACTCTCATCTCTCAATCAAAGTTGAAGTAACACTCAACATCTCATTAGAAACAAAAAAGGTTACAAAAAGAAATATTCCAAACCAAGGCTTGTAGTTATCAAAAGGGCTGCCTATGAGGTGGCACTTTTAAATGATGGCACTTGTGCACTGGTGACTATTTTAGATATTGTAGTTTCAAAAAAAATTATTTCTAATATAGCTAAATTTATTGTCATAGTATGGGTTATCATTAAGGGGACTATCGCAACAGAATATGAGTCATAGTTGGAACAATGGTTGTAACTACAATTTCTAGTGTGGTGACCATGGATGTCATGGCCTCTTTGCTTGCTTGAATTTGGAGGTAGAGAGTATGGATAGCCTATAGTTCAATTTCCAATACCTGAAGTCCAATAGGGGTATTTTGAAAAGTTGAAGAAGCATATACATCAACTTTCTATCAATCTTTAGTGATGCCACAAGATCTACATATAGGGTTTATGCACTAAGAACCCTGATTCTAGAAAAACTCACTAGTTGTTTCACTTCATCGACTATTCTATAGATAGTGACCTCAACCTCTACTCTAAAATTATTGGTAGCTACACAAATAAGGTCTTTAAAAATTGATCTATGTACAAAATCTCTCTATGGAGTGACTACATTATTGATCCTTATTTCTCCCAAAATATCTATAGATTTCCTCTTCTAATTGATCAACTATAGGACCAAAGAATTCATGTCTTGGTGTCATTCAAGAAAGGCATCTCTCCTGATAGCTACATAGTTCTATGCTTAGGCAACATCAAGGGTTGATATCAGGTTTAAATGGGCATAAGATTTGTTCCTAGTTGCTCCACTCAAAAAATGAAAGTCAGCCTCCATTTTCTTCATATTATCTACCTTTATATATACATCTCCCGATCAGAACTATGACTTCCCTTTTGCAACTCTGATTAATTGGATGATACTATATAGCTTCTTGGATGCCTCCTATATGTTGTTAATGATGTCCATTAGGGGTTATATGGTGTTTATTCCTTGAAATTATTTTATGGATTGATCATATCCTTTAAATATTTCCTTGATCACCCCCAATAGAATCCATAAAGGTATAGGAGTTTTCCTGGGGTAAAGAGCTCACATCAGAGGGATGTATTTTCGTCCTTTTGTATAAAGATAAGATATCTTACCTTTGTTATAATTCCACCTTCTACCCTTCTACCATGAGGATCTTAATTTTGACCCTCCTAATGATTTTCATCTCCTTGTCAAAATAGAACTTGACCACTAGTTACTCAATGATTGCTAGGTTTCCCCTACCCTCTAAAACCTATTGTAGATTATGTATCCATTTTGGTATGTTCAAGGTTATTAACCACTCAATGGGATTTGTAGGTTGTTATGGAGTGGAGGATTGAGGCTTACCTAGAGGGAACATGGGATTAGGGGAAGAGGGTCTTATTTATGGGAAAGGTGAGATTGGCCACCTTCAACTAGTGACATTTTTAGAAGGAATTGTATCCAAAACCAACTTGCCCTTTTTAATCTCCTTTTGGGTGGTCACCATAGCATTATAAGTTTGAGTAGGCTGGGTTATTAGCATCCTTATTTTGGTGGATGGTTGAGAGGGGCAATAGGTGAAGTAAAAATGGAGATAGATACTAGGTTCTCAAATTAGACTCATTTTTATAGTTGGGGAGGGTTAACTGTGTTGAAGTATAAGTATATAGACGGAAAACTAAGGAAATTTTGTATGTACTCAATGGCTGAGGAAAATTTGGGCCTATAAGTAGTGTTAGAATGTGAGTTAGGGAGTGGACTAACCTAGAACTCATTCAAAGAATTTAAATAATGGGAGGGAGCTACCATATTGGTTACCACTGCAATAAAAATTATAGAAGTTAAGGATAAAGAATAGTGGGATGAGGTACTTACATGTTGTATAGAAGAAAGTGGGTGAACTATTGAAATAGTTGTCATTTTTGTCTTTGGGATGAAGGACCCAGAGACACTCTCACTGATTATCCACTTGTGGAAGCTAGGGGTCTTGAATCTACTTCATCCTTGGTGTTTCCCTCTTTAAGAAGTATCTTGGTATAGACTAAACTAGTCCACAAAATCTTTGTATCCCCTGATTGGGCCTCTTCTTATTCAATCCATTCATCTTCAAGATCACAATCTCTAGTCTCACTCATAGATATTAAGAGTGATGTTTTAGATTCAACTTCCCATTCTCCTTCATCTAAGGGTAATTTCTTCATTTCCTCATCATTATCCAATACCTCTATGGGTTATATTATTATAGAACCCTTACTTACATTCAAGCATCACCTTGATCCCTCATTATGTGCCTCTTGGATAGGTGAACCCTATGGTGAGTTTAGAGGAGTGTTAGATTTCATTTTGCATACAATTGGATCCATGGTGGGGGTAAAAGTTTGTGTGGAGGGAAGTGGAGAAGAAATTGATGAAACCAGTGTGATATTGGATGGAGATGAGGGGAGAGTGGATATACGTAAACCAATAATTGAGGTGAGGAAAGAAGGAAGAGGAACTTCCTATGTTGTGGCAAGTGGAGGAAAGGGAAATATAGAGAAGACTCCACCAATCCCTAGAATGGTGGCTACTACATGAATTGGAGGTACAGGTAGGAGAGGAGAATTGACTAAGGAGAGGAAGGAAGGAAGATGGACTTCATGAACTATGGTATGTGGAGGAAAAAATAACATAGAGAAAAATCCACCACTACCCATGGCATTTGTGGTGCCTTATGCTATAGAGGGTGGAGAAATGATCATTTCCATTGAAATATTTGTTATAATGGTAATGGAGGGTGGTGAGGCATGAGTAGATGCTTGAGGGGGTATTGACTCTTGTGTTCCAATTTATGAAAGGGCCCCCTTGGGAGTCTCCAAAACCTAGTACTCCTTTTCAATATTCTTGGCCTACTCTTTGGTGGTTTCAGTATTATACTATATGTGCCTAGATGCCACCATTAACATGGTGACATTTTTCATCCTAGTGTGGACCTATGTGTCATTCAGGGCATTCATAAACACCTCATCATGCCAAGTGTGGACATGACCGTAGTCTATCTTTACTCTTCCTCTAAGTCTCTTTAGGTGTTTCCTCACATTCTCCCTAGGGTCCCATTATCAATAAGGTGCCCACTTGAAATCATAATGGGTTTGGGTTTTTCCCACCAAATTAAAGTGTTCCCATTTGGTGTATTGAATCCTAAAAATATTAATGGGAGTTGGGTACATAATTCCTTTCTCTTATTTCTTAGATAAACATACCTGGAGTCAACCAATTGGGCAATAATTTCTTGTTCTACAACTTTATCTAAGACCAACTTAGGTAGATACATAGGGTAGGCTCTATATCCATCTATCCTAATTATGGTGTAGTCTAAATAGAGCCAATAATCCCCCATCTTTCCTATGCTCTTCTTGATTTGATTTGAGATCCTGGGCATATCTTTACCATAGATGGCCTAGTATACCATTGGGTATAAGGTCTCAGTAATCTTGGTCATGTTCCTCTTGAACCTGTGAATGTGGAGGATGTTGAACCTTTCACATATACTACTCTTAGGGTACTCTTCAGAAGGCTCCCAAGGCTCATTAAAAGATGCATGGATGGTTCTGATTATAGCATCCACCACATAGGACATCATATAGAAGTTGTAATTCAGGGAGTTGTTCAGATTGGTGATTGTGTTGATGATGTTGAAACTAGTGATTTCCCCTATGTAAATTATCCTTTTAGAGGTGATAATAAGGTAAATTAAGGGAATCCATACCTCATTGACATAAGCCGTTCTATGGAAACCATAGATTTTGTTTAATAAAGCCATGGCAATTCTAACTCCAGTTCAAAAAGTGGCTATGGGGATAGCATAAATAAGGAATCTGATTGAAAAAGTAATGGAGTCATGGGCTAATTCTTATAGCTTAGTTTCTATGTTATTTTCATGTATCCATGTATTTACTAAGGCTTGGTCGTATGCTATCTTAGGGGTAAGTAACATGTAGTAGCTTTTGAATGCTCTGCCACTAAGGTGGGCCACTAGTGTGCTATTTTGGTGAAAGTATAAGATTTTGATATAAATTTTACCATTTTAAAATAAATAAAACAATAATTAAATTCATGGCACTAACTCGCGTTTATTTGTAGTGTTATGTGAACCCACTATCTTGATTACCAACAGGTCATCTAGGTACCTCTATGAGAATGTAGAGAGTTTGTCCTTTGGACTGCAAGGTTTGGCCTTATATAATTCTTCCCAAATATAAGATAAGTGATTGAATTCATGTTTTAGGTCAATTTCATCAAACACTATGTCAGTATATTATATTGGTCCTGTAATTTAATTCGTAGATAGAGGAGGTGAACTTTGAGATGAGGAGGCCATGGTTATGTGGCTATAAAACTTCTAGTTCAGGAGGATTCTAACTCGGGCTTGAAATTTTTTAGTTTGATGGAATATAAGTGTAATTGGATCTAAAAATTTCATATATTTCTTTTGGATTGACCGGATTTTCCTAATTGAATGTAGAATTGTTCAATTCATGTGAATTAATGGTGTCAATGACTTTTGCTCCTCACTTTTATTTTTTATATTTGAGTTTCACCTAACTCATGGGATGGTGACACTTTGATCACATCAAAATAATGAGATGGTGACACTTTGATTGTGTGAGACTCATAGGATGGTGATAAGTCACTTGCCCAAGATATTTTGTACAATGCTTTTCAATGAGTTACTCTTTGGATGATCAAGATGATGACATTTAACATGATCTTTCTTGCCCCTTTACCCAAGGATTTCATACATTAAGTTCAATTTTTCAATCTTCAGGTAAATGAGATGGAGACACTTGGCATAATCTTAGATAGTTGCTTGCTCAGTGAACATGATTTTTTTTTAGTATTGAAATGTCATGGGTTCACGGGTGCATGCCACATGTCCTTGCCTATTTAATAATGAATTATTAATCTTAATGTCATGGGTACCCTTGAAGTTATTACAAGGCCCTTTAAGGTATCACCTAGTACTACCTTTTATATACCTTGAAGGGCCTTGTAATACCTTCAAGGGTACTCCTATGCATATTTGAAAGGTATCTCCTAGGAGATACCTTCAAACTCTTGGGTTCACCACAGAGGTTCAAATCACATACATGATCCCTAAATATAAGTAGCTAATCATTTTCCATAATTTTTCTCAAAACCCCCATTGTTTAATATCATTTTATATACTAATAAAATACATGGTTGAATGTTGACTTAATTAGCTATTTTTCTCTGCATGGATATTCTGCTCTTATGCATGTTTAAAAGCTATCTCCTAGGAAATACATTTAAAGTATGATAAAATAAAGATTAAAGTATGTAGTATATGATATTAAAAGCTATTACTTTTTTTGATTGACATAAAATGTGTCATTAAAAAAAGAGTTAGACATTACCTTTTTAACATTTTTAGGTTTTAACATATCTCCATGTTTATGTTATGGTATAAATAGAGGGTTATCTCCTACATATAGGTATAAATTGGACTGATTTTATTAATAACCTGATTAACAAATCTTCTCATGTCTTTTGCAAATTACCAATCTAAAAAATATACATCAATGGTTTTCTAATTTGGAGACTATGTTTCTCTCATAAATAATGGTAAGGTCATTGGTGAAGGAAGAATACATAAAGATCCAAGTCTAGATGTTGACTCTCTGGAATCTATAAATCTCACTTCCACATGCCACAATGAGGAAATACCTATTGAATGTGTAAGTTTTAATGTGATTAAATATTTTGATCTAAATCTACTAATTTCATTTCCTATGGCTTTTGTGGATAATTTGGGGGATTTAGTTGATAGTTTTACTATATGGAACACAAGAATGATGCAATACATCACATACAAGTTTTTTTATAGAGAATGACATGGAAGAAAGACAAAATAATTTTAGTTTAGCTATGCATATACAACCATTGCAATAAAAAAAAACCTTGGCTTGGATTCATTGGTTAGATATATTGATGATCCTACCACATTTCATAGCCTAAGAAATAATTTTATTAGGGAAAGGGTACCTTTGTTGCACAAACATACAACTCTTGCAAATGATGAAAAATTTGATTTTGCTTATGTTGAATTTGCACAACCAAGGGAGAATTTTGGTTGCATTCATGTCCCAATGTTACCAAATGAACTAGGAATTTACATAAGGTACATCCTACAACATTGTGAGACTTGCAGTACAGAGGTAACTAAAATTTCTATCATTAAATGGCCTTTTAACAAGATAGTAGACATTGAATGTAGAGTAATAAATTTACCATACATGACATCAAAGAAGAAAGAAATTGAAAACATTTGGGAAGTAGTGGATACTAAAGTCATTCATTTTATGACATTCTTAGTGTAAAGGCATCCAAAAAAACTAACTTGTACCTAAACTACTCAAGCCAAAAAATAAATAAGCCAAACACTTTACTCAACCAAATGGAGTTTGATGAAAGTATAGATAGTGATGTAAATCTTGTGATTGATGTCAAAGGTCTAGTATTATTGGTGATAAAGGCCCCATTGCATTTAATGTTGTTTGTAATAAATATATCTTGGCTAATATGAGTTAATATTTATTTAATATTAATGAATATATTTTTGGTTGCATATGAGACAAAATAAGGGCCCATGGAGAAGTCGAAGAGCCACGAGTAAAGACAAAAGAAGGATGGGACACATTTTCCCATGAAGAGTCATCTTGGGGAATACCAAGAGTCACCAAGTGAAGATAAAAGATTAAGGGCACAATTTCTCATGTAGGGACACTTTGAGGAATACGAAAAGTCACCAAAGATAAGGACAAAAGTGGGAAGGACGTTTTTGGTCATGAAGGGTCACCACAAGACTTTTCAAAGGCTTGAATATGAAGGGTCATCCAAGATTGGCACCATTTTCCATGAGGATTGAAGGGTCACAAAGGGGGAAGGCCAAAGGTCATTTGAAAAGCTATAAACAAAGGCTTGAGAAGCCATTTGTAAAGTGAGTGAGGTGTTGATTTGATATTGTAATATATAGCTTAGAAGAGCAATTGTGAGAGATGAATATGATTTGTATTTGTTATATCTAGCTTAGAAGAGCAAAGGTGAGAGAGAGGAAAGAGATGTTGTATTGATCTATCATTTGTTGAGATAGAAAAATTGAGAGATAAGTGTGTGGTATACACAAAGGGGTTGGTGCTCATGTGGGTTGGTTCTCTTGTGGGTTGGTGCTCATGAATTGTAGTTGAGGTTGGTACTCGGCAAAGGGGTATGGTGTTCCTATGGGTTTGTTCTCATGAATATACTTGAGATTGTTCTCCGTGGTTTTTCCCACATTGGGTTTCCACGTTATATCTGGTGTCTCTCTATATCTATTTTATTGCATATCTTGAATGTTTGATTAAGTGGAATTTGGTTAAAGGAAATATTTATAAGATATATGATATACTGATTCACCCTCCTCTCAGTATATCCTGTGCTTAATAGATAGTGAGATTAAAACAATGTATGAAAATAAATATTGTACCAAAAAATGTTTTAAAAAAGGATTATCATTTGAGATGCTAAAATATTCAAGGATAAAGTTGTTTCATTCCACCATAATAGATAGGAGGCAACATGTCTTGGATGCCCTTTATATTGATTTGTTTAAAAAAACAAAAACAAAACTACCATTGATTTTTAGGGTACAAAGATCTATTTGGAAGCTTGTATTAAAATATATGGATTGAAGAGAAGTAACTTTTTTGACTTTCAAAATTTTCACAAAAATTAAGAATAAAATGCATTTTATGTAGGGAGGTTTTGACAAAATCCACAAAAGAAGACAATGGAAAATAAAGATTTGTTGGACTAATTGGTGGATGATTTTATAGATGTTTCTCCATGATGAACATGCCAAGTAGATATAGATGGCTCATGAGAAAATGTTTGACATCTTCTAGCATCTTTTACTCAAGAATTTATGAGGTGCCACATCAATGCACAACTAGTAGATATGGAATATGAGCCAATCTCCCAACCAAAATTCAATAACATATGGAGAACTAATTTTCATGATGTGAACTTTGAAAAGTTGATGAATTATGTAGGTGAAAAACATTCATCTTGTTGACTCAACAAAAATGCTCTAGGTTCCTCTCTAGAGATCAGGTAGATCGTATTGATAAAAAATTTGTGATGAACTCAAATCAAACACTTTATGCAAGATAAATGTATTAAACACATTAAAAATGTCATAAAAATACCTTGAATAATGTCTTAGTGTCATTCATAAAAAGGTGAGATGTCAAAAAACATTTGTGCCAAGGATAGTGAGAAAATCAAAGTAGTTACCATAGAATAGTAGTGTTGTCAATGGTAAGGATTATAACACATGGTCATGGTGCAGGTGGATATGAGCATTGTTTTTACCATATGTTCTTGGAGGGTCTAACTCTACTATCACCTCATTGAACAAGTTCTTTAAGGATATGAAAATAACAATGTCAAATACTTATGGATATTTAATATATAAACCTAGATCTTCAAAATATCTATTATGTGATGCATTTTTTTCCAATAACTGCTACCCTAAATGAAATAAATACATAGAAGAATCACAATCAATTGGTGCCTTAAAGGAACTTCCTTCCATGTTATACCTTCAACTATAAAACTATTGTAGGGATAATAATAACAGGCACTTCCTTCCATCCATAATTATATTTAAAAATGTTGAACCTTATATGGAACTAATATTACATTTACAATTTCACAAAATCATGTTTTTTGTCCATGTTTGTGTGAAAATATTTATCTCTCCTTGTCTATAAAGGTGTTTTCCTCAATGTCAAGATTAAATTTCTCCCTATAGGACATACCCATGAGAACATCAAAGACACATTTGGAAACCTATCTAAATGTATAAAGAGGAAAGATGTATGGAGTGTGGCAGAGATGATGGAAAGTTATAATATATGTAAAAATACAAGAAACTTCATGCAATATTTTATTGAATATGTAGTATATTTTAAAGACCATGTTAATCGTTACCAGCTAAAAAGAAGAAATGAAATAGTAGGCTTGACAAAATTTCAATACTTTCTTCTATGCATGGAGCAAGGTCAACCCATTATGCATTTAAAAAACTCTATAAGAGTTAGAAATTGGTCACCCCCAATTACACTATGGGGAACAAATGAAAATGGTGAGCCAAATGTTCTAAAAGGTAATTTGACAAAAATATTTTTCAAAGACTTGAAAAATAGATAAAAGTCACAAGATTCCATTGTTGCAAAAGTCTCAGATAGAAGTAGAAAAAAGAGTGAAAAAAATTAAATATAACTTGATTAGGTATGTACAACAATTATATGAATTTGGTTTGACCAGAAATAGTAAGTGGAAGGATCTAGCATATTACTTCCAAAACATCCATGACATAATGGCAGAAGACATGTTACCTTCTGAAGTTGAATCTACATGAGATTTTTTGCCTATAAATTGATATGACACACCCTTGCATAGAGATCTACATAAAATTGTTCATGATAGGACCCTTGATTTTGGAGTAGCATCTATAGATACATATGTTGGTCCAAGAAGTAAAAGAAAAAAAAACTATTTGATCCAGCTCAAAATGTACAAAATGGAGATATGTTATTTGTTAGACCTAACGATTATACAAGATTGAACTACACAATATAGTTTTCTAGAGATGAAAGCAATATTGAGATACTGCAAACAAATGGAAATAGAATGAAGAGTCAAAATATCTTGGTTCATCCTAGCTCATGCAGGGAAAAAAGATGCAAAAGAAGCGTAAATTTATTCAGGATATTTGGACAAGAAATGGAAGCCAAACCCAACTAACACATCTTTACCATCCATACTCATGGATAGTATCATCTACCCTTGGAAACCAAATAAAAATTGGAGAGGCTATACACTTGTTCTCACTAATTTTTTGAAAGGCATTGTAGTAGACTATTTGAATGCATCGTCCCACTAAGAAATTTCAAAAATAGTTATAAAAGATTGGGAACTTTCATTTTCTTTCATGACATTGGCAAATTTGAAATGGTGTTTATTTAATTTTGGAATGAGAAATATGAATGGTTTTTTTCAAAATTGAGTCCATTTTTTGGGAATGTATAATGTTTTATTGTTTTATTTATTTATATTTATATCTAGTGGCACTTTGCATTTTGTCTTGGAAAATACACTTCAGCATTTACATTTTATATTTTCTACTGTAAAATTTTGTATTTTGGTGACTATGCATCTATTTAATGACATTTGACTATTGGAACATCCACTTCACATTTTTATGTTTCAAAATGGTATTCATCTTTTGTGTAATTCAAATAGCAATTTTGCATTTTATAAATCATAAAAACCTCTTCAGCTTTTCTATTTTTCAAATTAAACTTTGTATTTTACATCCTTCAATATGGTCTTCAAAAAATGGTCTTTGTAATTTACACATCAGAATTTACACTTTGACTTTTGTGTATTGTAAAATACACTTCAGCATTCTTGTGTTTGTGAAATGGTCTTTGGGCTTTATGCCTCAGAATGTCCCACTTCGGCATTTATGCATCAAGATTTGTTCTTTAGCATTTATGTATCAAAAAATGGTCTTTATATTTTTAATTTTTTAAATTACACTTTGGCCAAACACCCAAGATTGTGCCATATGGAACAATCTTGATGACTCAATTGTGCAGAAGGATGACCAGTCTAAATAAAAGTCCCAAACATCTTATGTACTCAATATTATGACATGCATCACAATATTGGTAACTCGACTATGTGGGAGTTTATATTAATAATATAAACATTGAGGAGGTGCCCAGTGACCTGAACACTCATGATTGGGCCACTTAGCACAATCTCGGAGACTCTCTCATGAATACCAAAGTCAACATGGGAAAACTAGTTTCTGAGTGATCGAAACATGGTAAGTGAATAAATATGAGATAAAATGTTATGGTCATAGATATGTCACCTAAAGATTAAATAAATAGTTCACAATCTAATCAACTGTTAACATGTGGCATTCTAGTCATCCCAGGTGATTTAAATCACATATAGCTCAAGCACCTGATTGATGTATGAATTATTTTTATTTAAGAAATAAACCACACAGGCTTATTATCTATAAATGCATGGTCTGTGAACCCATTTGAATGATCGTATAAATTTGATTAAATATATTATAAATACCATATGCATTCTGACTATTTTGCATATTTAGATAGGTTTGATTTATTTGTAATAAGTTCAACTTGTTTTTGATAAGTCCATTTAATTATTAATCAAGATCCATTTATTTTAACTGAGGTGAAAGAGAGGTATATTAGAAATTTAATTATTTCTTATATTTTAAAATAATTTGGATTTATTACAAAATACATAATTTAGATAGATGTGATTTAAATACATTAGATAGATGTGATTTATTTTTAATATGTCTAATTAAATCTTGATACAATCCAATTTAAGTTTGATAGTTTTTAAAAAATTGATTGCTAATTATTTTTTATTATTTTAAATAAGTTGGACTTATTACAAATACATTAGATAGATGTGATTTATTTGTGATAAGTCCAACTAATTCTTGGAAACTCCAATCAATTCTTGATAAAATCCAATATATTTTTTATAGTTTTCAAAAAATGATTATTAATTATTTTAAATAATTTAGACTTATTACAAATACATTACATAGATATGATTTATTTGTAATAAATCCAACTAATTCTTGAGGAGTCCAATTAATTCTTAATGAGTCTAATTTATTTATGATAATTTTTAACTACTAATTATTTTTTATCATTTTAAATAAGTTGGACTTATTACAAATACATTAGATAGATGTGATTTATTTGTAGTCAGTCAAACTTAATCTTGATAGATTCTTATTTATTTCTAATAGTTTTTAAAAATTTAGACTATTAATAAGTCTATATTATCTAAAATAGTCCTTGTAACATGATCTTTATTAATATTATTATAAAGCTTTATTTTGTATATTTTTTATGTGATTATAGGTAAACATTTTTTATAAAACTCAAAGTTATGAATTGGATAACATTTTAATATAGATCAGAGCTATGAATCAGATCGCTTTTGACTAGAGTTATGAACCAATTTGGGATACAAATGAAGAGGTCTGAATCTCCCATCAAATAGAAAAAATCATCACTAATGGCCACAATCAGCCTTATAAATAACACCAATAATACCGATGGAATGCAATATCCATCATAGCTACTCAAACTATCAAACACTACCAGAACCACAAACATCACTAGACAACAACAAATAAACAATAAAAAACCATCACAAACCACCATAAACCCACAGATACAAATAAGAAAAAAAAATATCCACCCCAAATCAAGGTCATCATGCAAAAAACCACTAAGCCAGATCAATAAGTCAGATCAATGACCAACAAGTCATCGAATCTCCCCAAAAGAAAGAGGTTAGGACCATGTTGTGACCTAAAGAGAAACCCTTCATTGGCTTGAGAGAAATTTTTTATCATTTGAACACATCCCTCCTCTAGCTAAGAAGCCTTGAATTCCCCCTTCTTTGATGATAAAACATCCTCCAAAAACAATAGAGGCATGAGAATAAATTAATCACAAACTAGGGTCGACCACATGCAAGCAACTTTTCTCTACCTCTCTTGAAGCCAGACAAATGACCAATAAAAAAATCTAGGAGCCCTAAAACCCCTACATATCTTTCCATGTGTTTCCAACCAACAAGCTTTTGAATGATCGATTATAAGGAGGTCGCCAATCCAAACTAGACCCAAAGGAACCTCCTCGTTGTCCTCCTCATCTAGAGCTTCCTCATTGTCCTCATACTAACCTAAAGACCCACTTGCAAAATCCCACCTTCCTCCTAAATTCAAAAAATGTCCTCTATGCCTTCTACTCCACTCTATTATATATATATATATATATATATATATATATATATATATATATATATATATAAAATGATAATTACTTTTTATGTGTTATATGCAAAAACTAATGTTGAAAACTTAACAAGATGTGTTTTTTATTATTAAATTTTATAATATATTTAGTTATTTATCTAAATGATTTTCATAAATAATCATTTAAACATTTTTTATTAAGGGTGAGGAATGGTTAAAGTAATTCACCACGTCCAGCTTATCACCTTTTAACTTCTTTTTCTACTGGCAAAATTTAGTGAGTGTGCCTAATAAATCATCATCATCTCGCAATTATTATTAATACAAAATTAACCGAATTACAACTCAATCATATATTTTTAATATTAAATTAAAACTTTCACGAATAATTTTACTAGTAAATTTTTTTAATTTAATATTAATAATATATAATTGAATTATAATTACATTAATTCCACATTAAAATCAATAATATATAATTTAATTATAATTAAATTAATCTGACACTAAAATCCAAAAACTCATTCATTTATTTGATAATTGATGTAGGAATGAATTTTATTTTCAATATACCCTTTTTTAAAATGTTTGCACCACAAGCCATAATTTGTTTCTTGTAGGGTCTCTATATTTATAGTTTTGTGTCATAAACTTATATCTAGTTGATTGATCCCTAATACCAAAAATATAATATCACTAAAATACCCACAACAAATAGTGATTTAAAATATGTGCAAATTTTGGATTCCCCCTCCATTGGAACATTAATTTACATTCATAAACAAAAGGTTATTTTTTTTATTTTTTAATGATTTCAATACAGTAGGTACTAATTTTATTTTTTTAATGAAATATATCTATATATTAGCTTAATAGAAATATAAAAATAATTCACAAAAAAATAGAGGCGGTATGAGAGCACATCATGCAGTCACACTAAGCAAAGCCTAGGAACCAAAAATAGAAGCACCATAAGTAACAAGGCATTGCCTAGAAAAAAGTCATAACATAATAATAAAATATAATTTTAAGAAGCAAGAGCAAGGCTAGAAGATAGAGGATCCATATCATCAGGACCCCAACCTGAGCTTAGCAAGTCATTACCATTTAGAATAGGCTCCCAACCAATAGTTTGAGAAGTGTCTTTGTCATCTTCTTCTTCATATGTCTGAGTGGGTGAAATGGCTAGAGAGAGTTTGAGGAACTTGTCCAACACATCCAATCGACTTGCAAGTGGCACCCCCCAAAAATCTAGTTATAGAAGAGGAGGAGGAATGTCCCAAAAATCCTTCTCATTAGGGGAAGGAGCTATAGTCTACCACCCTTACTACTACCCAAGAGGGGTTATACATTGGTATAGGGTGCTAATGTGAGAGCAATGTTGATAATGCCTATATTGGTGCTCACCACGATGCAGTAGAGCAATTATATTCTCCAGTCTAGTATTTATGGGTGGAGATGGTAGAAACCAAGCCATTACACAAGGAACATCTCCCTAATGAGAGAAGAGATATTGAAGGTGCTTAAGCTCTATAGAAACTTTGTTGGCCTGAGATTGAATCTACAAAAAAACATTTAAGATGATAGAGGACTTACTCAAAGCAAAAAAATTACAATCTGAAGAAGCATTATTAAACACAACATTATTTCTTTCTATCTAATGCCAAAAGAGAATCTCCACTCTAAAATTATTCTAGACTTGGGTGTACTTATAGAGAAACATGGGTTTATCTCCAAGGAATATGTGCTACCAAAGAAAAAATTTGAACTGGAAAGGCTTAAAGAGATCATGAATCCACATCTAGACCCTTTGATATTTGAAATAGTACTTGAAAAGATGAGGAAGCATCTTGAGATGGCCATAGAAGGGGAAAGTAAGAAGGGGAACTCTTAGCTAAATGAGCCTTATACCAATAGGTAAGCCTTGGTGTAGTATACACCAAGTTAAATGATCTAGTTTGGGATCCACGTAAGCTCCTAAATAATGCTAAAGTAGAAATTCCACATACTAACAGAAGAATGCAGTCCCCAATGGGAATTGAGATTATCAACCATGGGAAAATAGGGGGTGAGACATCCATAGCCAAGTTAAGGGGTGTAGTTATAAAAGGGAGTGTCAACATACCACTTCCAGTCCTTCCACCATGGACAAATGGAATGTAAATAAATTTTGTGGAGCATGATGGGTGACACGGTGTTGAGTATCTCTTAGAAGGATTTTTTATCAAAATTGGCTAACCAAAATGTGGATTTCACCTCCTCTTAGGATATCCAAGAGTGAGATCACCTACATTAAATATCCTAGATAATATGAATACCCCTACAGAAAAACTTGAGAGCATTAATCCAAGGGACCTCTACCAGGAGAACTTTATTAAAATTAATAACAAGTGACCAATAGAGAGAATAGGTGTTTATAGATATCCCATCTTGAAACCCTAATCCATTCTAAAGAAGCCATGTCTTGATCTTTTCCCATGCCTTCTAGATGGTTTTATCCACAAAGGACCCTATGATTTGAATGGGAGATTTAATGATTAGAAAATTAGAGAAGCAGAGCCCTTTCTAGGCTTTCTTGCCCTTAGGTAAGCCCAAGGAGATGTAGTGTTAGAACAACACCTTCTAAGATTCTTTTCCCTCATTGGCCCACATAATCCATTTGGCACATTAGTTAGATCCTTGCTGAGCTATGTCAATGAGCCCCATCCCTCTAGCACACTAAATGAGGCAACAATATTCCTAGGTCACCCTATGGAATCCTTTACTATGAGGAGAATTGGCCCAAAGTAAGTCCCTAAGTAGTTTCTACAACTTTTAGTAAGATTTATTAGAAGGCACCCAACATGAAAAGTAGTACACATAGGTGGTCACAAGTATTTTCAAGCAGTTTTGAAATTTTCTTGCTAATGAAAGAGAGTTGGTCACCCGGTATTCTAGCTTCTTACCAACTCTGTCTACAACATATTACCACAACAAGGGTGGTGAGGCATAAAACTCAAAGGGTATCCCTATAAATTAGAATATTTCATCATGGTGGATCCACTTCTAACCATATTTATCAACCCACGCCAGTGGAGGAGGGTATGATTGCTTGTAGTAACTAGTTTACTACCATTGGATGCTAGATTTAGAGGCTAGGCACAAGGTGTTGAGACATTATAAGGCATTATCCACATTGGTCTCATCCTCAATGAGAGTAAGGAAGGATTCATCCTCAAAGTGACCATTAATCAATTATATATATTCATGTATATTCATAGTATCTGGAGGGAGATAAATTCTCTTAACAAGGCCCCTAGCTTGGGCATTGCTAAAAAGATATCCAAAACCCTCAGTTGCAAGCACATACAAGGCTAGTTCCATAGGGTAGCCTTGATGAATAGAGTGGAACAAACCAAGTTGATCAAAGGTGACTCCATTAATGGAGAGGATAATTGAGGAATCTATAAAAAGCATTTAGATGGTTTGGATGAAGTTGGGCCCGAAGCCTAAGGCTCTAAGCATGGCCAGAATGAAAGGTCATTTGATACGATCATAAGTTTTTTAGAAGTTAATTTTAATGAGAATAACTTGTTGCTTAGACATTATATCCCAATATTTTCCTTCTTAGACTATTATAATGCTATCTAAAATATATTAACTTTTGATGAAACCTATTTGTTCAAAGTGCATGATGAGAGGTAACATATTACATAATTGTATCACCTGAGCCTTGACAATGGTTTTGTATGAAACATTTAGGAAGGTGATAAGCCACAAATTCTAGATCAACTTAGGATCTCCTTGATTAGGTATGAATTTAATGTTTCCTTTATTTATATTTTCTCTCAAAGAATGCATGTGAAAGGCTTCTTGATAAACCTTATGCAAGTCACTTCCCACAAGGTCTTAGAGTGTTTATAAAATTGATAGGGGAATCCATCAATTCCTAGAGCTTTGTCATTTACCATGTGAGACACTACCTCATGTGAATAATTGATAGTGAGGAGCCTATTTCAATCCACCAACTGGGTGAGAGTGAGTTTTCATGGCACCACTGAGAGACATTACTGAATGGCAATTTCATGCTTAACTGAGGACACTTGAGCTTTGAAAACTTATTGATAATGGAAAACAAAGGCTTAAACAATATGTGGGGTATTTTTGAGTCTATTACCAACCTCAGATATGACTAGAATTTATTGTTTTGAGTTCTTGGCTCATAGCATTTGAAAGAACTCCTTTGAAGCTTTGTCCCCTATTTTGATCCAGTGAAGCCTGGATTTGACTTGAGCTCCCCAGGCATTATAGTTGTTCATAAAATATATGAGATGATATAAATAGGAAACTATGACCTAAAAGATCTCATTGAAGGGATCCTTTTTCAAATCTAAAACTGTGTGGCTCAACTTTGAGCAAGTAGCAAAGTAAGAGTGTCCCCAAATTTTATCAAGTTGGCAGTAATAGATTCACACATACTAATTTTAAATAACTTTACCAATATAAGATTCATGTTAAAATTATTAAATAAAATAAGAAATAAACCCTAAAATTTGCTAAACTTCTCCATTAAAAATGAGAAACAACTAGAAAAGGAAGAGTACATTTGAGTATATATTATTCTTTCAGACTACTTTTTGATCTGGTTTTTATTTTTATTTTCATGATGCTTGCACATATTTCACATGTTTGGAATTTAGTGCCAAGCTAATTAAAAATAAATAAGAGTGGTCCCAATTGTGTAAGAAACATTGGAGGCACTTTTTTTCCTTCTTTTTCTTCTGAGTATAATGAGTTATTTCAATTGTTTGAGATATCAATAAACTAAAAAAATTGATAATTAAAATTTGAATTATCTATAATGAATATGATAGGGGTCAAATCACATCTTTATTTGTAATTTGAAAGAGAGTTAATTAGTTTAAAGAGATTTTAACATGAGACTAATTGAAAAACCAAATATAATGCATAATTATATTTCCATAATGAGTTGAAAGATGAAATATTTTTGAGTTCCATATGATAGTCAATGAATTGAAAATGAACATAAAAAGCCTACTAAGATCCAAGTGTCTATCATTTTAAGGGTTATATAATATCAAAATAAAGTGTTATGTTCATTTTAGATTGAAATAAAGTTGTAATGTGTAATCAATGGTATGATGCAATCATCAGTGTCTATGTTTTGATTATTAATATGGAATTTCTCATCCTATCAAGTAAGTTTGTGGCCATTGCACACACTTTCATATGGTGGCATGTATTTATCATACTACCTAGCATATGAAGTTAAATGTTGAATTAGAAATTATCATAAAAAATGTACATGACAAACAATGGGGTCGATTATCAATTTTTGAATGAATATGATTAGTTAACCTCTGATAACATATTTGAAGCTTATCTAAAAGTAATAGTATGAGTAAGGCACATATTTTTTTGATAAAATTACTCATATAAATTTGTTTCAATGTCATGATATGATTGCAAAATAAATATGATGAACACAACTATGGAATGTCCAATAGAAACATATAAATTCAATAATAAAACCATAGAATGATTACAAGGAATTTTTTAAAATGAAGTATTTATCAATAAATAAGATACTATATGGTTGACATCTCATTGGGGGCAATCCTCAACAGTATATGTATTGTGATATGAACCATTTGTGTTTTAATATATATATATATATATATATATATATATATATATATATATAATGTTAATAATCTCTTCTTGGAATTATCACTAATAATGGTTATATATGCTTGACAAAATGAGGTGGTGAAGGCATTGCTGAAATACAACTCATTTCTATATTGAATTGATGAAGTAAGTAATATTTCAACAATGATTTCACTTGTAAGTTTGATTCATTGCCTTCCTTAGGGATATTTAGCTCGTGGTATTATTATTTAGGGCCTACTTTTCAGATATATAGCTTATTGTATTTGTAGGGATTTATTCTACTAAACATCAATAAGATATCATTTTATGATATTTTTTTTGGAATCATTGGGATATTGATGATTATGCCCAAAATGTCTTTATATTTGTTGTAAATTATGTTCCTACTTGAATTTACATTTACAATCCCAAAATGTCTTTATATTTGTTGGAAATTATGTTCTTACTTGAATTCACCTTTACAAGATAGTGTTAGGATGTATATTTTGTTGAGATTGATGTGAATTTTTGTTTTGAATAAAATCATAACAATAACAAAAAAATTATAATGAACATAATCTCTATCACATAGAAACTCTATATTAGAAACCTCTATTTAGGGAAACCAATTTGGTAACATTAAATGATCACTACCACTCCAACTTGGACAATTATAAAGAGATATTAATACTATTACATATTAAAATAATGATAATTTAATACTAATATATAAATATAATATAATTCAATAATATATGGATGTACAAGTGAAATGCATACCTGATGCAGAGCAAAAATTCACACTCTGCTATATCTAGCCCTGATACCTATAACAAATTATACATGCATCTAATTTATTCAATATTTTATTTCTATGCACTCCTTAGTTTTGACACCATGATCATTAATGATATGTTCACTAGGTTTCTTGTAGTCATCCTGATTTATTTCATGCTTGAACTATCCTATTTGGTTTCCAAAACCATTGAGTTTAATTGTCGACTGAGTCACATTTTTCTATTGTCTACAGTCAGAATTACATAGTCTTTGAAAGCAATACACACTCACTCACTTTGACTATTGTCCATAGCTTGAAGGATATCACAAATATTATTACCAACATGTTTTTTGTGTTTAAAATTAATTCTTTCATACATGTTATATTATATGACACATGCTCAGTCTCTTTGTTTCCGTACACAAGCATGAGAGGAATTATTTCATGATTGTGAATTCTATAAAAGTTATCAAGGAACTATGATTATTATAAAACATCTACTTACTTCTCAAAAAACTTACCCAAACAAGATATTTCACTTAGTTACTATTAACACTTATTTTCTTTAAGTTTTATGTCGACTGTATACTCAGAGACATGTTTACACTTCTCGAGAAGGGAAGAAATTCAGTTTTAGACTTCTTAACTGATTTTGGGATGACTATAAAAAAATTGTTTGATAATATTTAGATCTCCACACACCTCTTATACCTTATGAAACCTACCATTCAAACCTCTATTTATGTTTTCATTGATAAAATGCCCTGACTATGTACATTTAGTAGGACTATCAGACCCAAGAAGGGATTCTTTGGCTCTTTCATTTGTTTCAAGCTTAGTTTAAGTTGTCCAACATTTTTAGTGATTGATGCATGCTTATGTGACCTCATTATTCCTTATTTAAAGCATATAAATCTTCTTAGATGCTTATTTTCACCTTTGAATACACATTACACTGACTATATATAAGGGTTTTTACTGCACAAGGTCTGAGTATATCATCTAAACTTCAAAAAAAAAAATCCACACAAAAATTAAACTAAAAAGGTATAAAAACTTACCAATATCCTTATCTCTTTTAAAAACAATCCTCCATCAGTCTCTTTCTTGCACATTTAGCATGTTCTAGGTTCTCTTTAGTTCAGGAATACAAAATAGGGCATGGTGTATAATTTATCTATCAAAGATCTTTTTGTCCAATCTAAAAACAATAACATACATTACCATGTCAATATACCATCATTATTTTAACCTGTAGTCACCAAATACCTTTATAAAACTATTACAAAATAGGTTTTCAATCCAAAAAGTAATTTAGTTTCCTTCTAGATTCAGAACATAGAACATAAGAAATATAGACTTGTGGTAGTGAACTCACATCAAATGATAATGAAATTAATCAATAAACATTATTAAAACCTCCATAATAACTTAACAACTTTATAGGATACTTACTAGTTACTTCATTATTCTATCTAGCATTATCATTGTGTAAACTCAATCCTAGTTAGCAAATGAGCAAAAAATAGGGTTAGAAGTCAGTTATCCAAATTAAGAACTTCTTATTTACTTCCTTTTGGAGTTTACATATTCTCCATCGAAACTGACCCCAATCTTTTTTTTCCATCTCTTTCTCTAACTGACTTTTATTTTACTCCCAAACAAATATCCATTTATAAAGACTCAAAATTCCATAACTACCTATGTACTATGCAACTACCTATATTGAAGCCCACTCAATAGGTTGACTCATCATGTGAGTCATGTGGGTCTTGGAATACCTTTAAATACCTACTAAAACCTAAGAAACAATCTATAAATTTAATACCTCATAGAACAAGGTGGAGGTCTCTTAAGCTTTACCTTGAATTTTGAAAATTAAAATCAAGCTTTTGGCAAGAAAATGCCAAAAAGGTCCTTGATTCAAAGTTGACACAAAACCAACACTTCAAAATGTTTCCTAGAGACCTAAAATAATTAAAACAACCTATTGAAGACTCTAAACTTGAAAAATAAATCATATGTACAAATGGTAGGTGATGTTCTTACATCATACTATCGAGGAGCAAAAAAACTTTCCCACAAAAGTTATTAATGTTTTGACTTTCATGTTCTTTGTAGCATCTTGATTCTAATCTCTTTCCCACCTGGATCCCAAGGTCTATTTTAGATACCTAGGCCTTTGTAATGCTTTCTTATGTTGGCTCCTCTTTGCTTCACTTCTCTCATGATCTTCCTATTGCTTTGCTTCTTCAATTTATTCATGGGTAGCTACTACTCATTTATTTGCCTCCAATAACCTAAACATGGAATAAACATGTCAATTAAAATCACCTCCTACTTGCTCCCTTTGAGCTATTCTTGTTCTTCTTCTACTACTTGCTCTTTATCTATGAACTCTCCTTCTTAATCTTGACTCAATATTGCTCTCAATTCCAACTCAACTGCTAAGATTTTCTCTTGGTCTCTTATGAGACTCAAATCCTCTTATCCTTTCATTATTTTTTTCCATATATCATTCTCCTATGATGTATATTCATCCTTATCATCTTCATCTTTTATTTTTGTCAAACAAGACACCTCAACCTATTGTAACTTCATTTTTTCAAGCACTCCCATTTCTGTTTCTTCCTCATATCTTCTTGATGTTACCTCATAGGTCTCTCCATTAATGTCATGCACTAGATTTATTATTGTTTTGACTTCCTTTCTTTTAACTAACACATTCATTAGTTTCATTATTCTTTCATACAAATCATCCTCAACAACATCTATATTAACATACTGATCAAAAATGACATTGAAATGAATACCTTGTATTTTTGGACTCTCCTCCACCCTTTCTTGGCTGTAATCTTCCTTCTTCTTGCCTATCATGAAGCATGGTCTTGTTATAATTTATCTCTCTTATTCTTAATCATCCAATGGATCACCTTGTTTGGGGTAATATAAGATTATGTCCCCATATTTTTTTGTCCACTTCATTTGCTCATCCATTTTAGCATGATGTTCATGCTTCAATTCTTTACCTATATACAAACATTCAATTAAATCATTAGTTATGATCTTGTCAGGCTTGTCTACCTCCTTGCATCTTTCTCTAGGTTTCCTTTCTTTCATATTTTTTATTCTTATCCATTATATTAACTATTTGAGAGGCCATCTTACATTATTATTTATGCATACTTGGAACCTTGGTCTCAACATTTTCAAGATTTTCTCTAGCCTTTCCATTTCCTCCTTCATCTCAGTTATTTCTTTCTCTCTCTCTAGCCATTTTTTTGTCTATCTTTTTCTTGTGGCATTCTTCACACATCAAACCCTTTATCATCTTTACTATCTATTATCTTATTGACAAGTCTTCCATATTATCATTTTGACTATTCAGTTGGTGTCTCACTTGACTCTCTCTCTCTTGGAGTCAATCTCTTCTTTTGTCCTCACTTGAGACTCTATCTTCTCTTATCCTACCTATATGACTCTCTCAAGCTCATCTATGAGTTTATCTCTCTCTTGAGATCTCATTGGATCTTTTTTATCTTTAATCCTTATTGGCTAAGGATTATGCCACTCCTCTATCTTTTATTTCCATTATCTCTACCCCTTCTTCACATACACTTGTAGCCTCTTTACCTTATTCATGTATTCTCATTAGCCACTTCACAACCATATCTCAAGCAAAATTCAATATGTATTTCACAAATTCGACATGAATATGTAAAAAATAATGTCAAACACTTAAAACATATCTTCAACAAATCATTTTTTACTTTTATAACACATGATGCAAAGAAAAAATTCACACTTTGTTATATCTAGCCTTGATACCTATAACAAACTATACATGCATCTAATTTATTCAATTTCTACATTCTATGCACTCTTCCTTAGTTTTAACACCATTCTCATTAATGATATGTTAACTATTTTTTTTGTCTTCATCTTGATTCATTTCATGCTTGAAATATCCTATTTGGTTGCCAAAACCATCAAGTTCTATTGTCGACTAAGTCATATTTTTCTATTGTCTACAATTAGAATTACATAGTCTTTGAAAGTAATATACACTCACTCACTTTGAATCTTATCCAAAGCTTGAAGGAGATATAAAATATTATTACCAACATTTTCTTTGGGTTTCAACTCAATTATTTCATAATTGTTATATTATATGACACATGCTCAGTCTTTATGTTTCCTTACACAAGCTCGAGAGGAATTATTTCACAATTGTGAATTCTATAAAAGCTATCAAGCCACTATGATTATTATAAAATATCTACCTACTTCCCATAGAAATTCCTTAAAAAATATATTTCACTTAGTGACTATTAACACTCAATTTATTTAAGTTTTGTGTCAACTGTATATTTAGAGATAGGTTTACACTTCTCGAGAAGGGAAGAAATTCATTTTCAGACTTCTTAACTCATTTTGGGATGACTATAAAAAAAAAATTGTTTGAGAATATTTAGATATCCACACACCTCCTATACCTTATGAAACCTAACATTAAAACCTATATTCATGTTCTCATTTATAAAATGGCTTGACTATGTACATTTAGCAGGACTATCAGACCCAAGAAGGGATTCTTTGGCTCTTTCATTTATTTCAAGCTTAGTTCAAGTTTTTCAACATTTTTAGTGATTAATACACATTTATGTGACCTTATTATTCCTTATTTAAATCATATAACTCTTCTTAGACACTTATTTTCACCTTTGAATACATATTACACTGACTATGTGTAGACATCCAATTCCTAACACCATTTGTGTTGAAATTATCTTAGTCGAATTGCACTCAAATGCACATTTTAGGTCAAAATCCATCAAATGCCCTAAATGGTTTGAGCTTGTCACTTACAAGTTCCATTTTAGGTCAAAGTATCCCTAAATAGGGAAATACACTTTATGGGCTATCTAACTTTGATCAGATCATTTTGAGTCAAAATGACAATTTTGTCATTTAGTACTATGGATCACTCTTTTCTTCTAATTTATTGGTACATGCTATGTACCTTTGTTATTTTGTGTTGACAACATACTAAATGGGAATATAGATCCAACACATCTAACATCACCTTTGAGTTCCTTTCCAATCAAATTATGATCCAGTAATATGACTTTCTGACCATTTTGATTAATTGAGGGCCAATTTTCAAATAATTGTGCAAATGTTGATTAACCTTGTTTAAGGCTAATAATCCAAATCAAGAGCTTAAGTGGATTTTCCATGAGAGTTTTTGAATATTTATTTTTAAAAATTGATTCCTATTAACTGCATTATCTATAGGGTAGCATCCATCAAGCCATAAGTGCATAAAATATCAGGATTATGGGTCACCCATGCCTAGTTAATGCCTCCAATGCCTCTTTAATGATTATTTATCTTGAGGATATTTATGAGTTTAATTTTAAATATTAGGGTTATCCATGGCCACAATCTTAATATTGAGATGGATGGTCATGGTTGATCCTGACCAATCTCAAAAACCTATAAATAGAGAGGCCTTGGACATGAATTTTAAGCTTGAATATTGTAAAGTTATAATGCTAAATTGTTTCCACAAGGATTTGTATTTGATCATATTTTTTTTTGTTTACAAGCTTCATTGAGAGGCTAGTTTAGTGATTTGGAATCAAGAGCCTAGGTTTTATGGAGTGTTCTTGAGGCATTGGAGGAGCTTACCACCATTGTTGACAAATATAAGGATGTTTGATCAAGGGAGAACATGTTTTTGAGCCACATGGGTATGATGAATCCATTTGGGAAAGTAATATGGTGTTGCTTTTTTTCATTTGTTTCTTGTTATCCTTTATAATTCCCTTAAGAATAGGTAGACTTGGTTAGTTAGTTCTTTATGCATGTTTCATTATTTATGGACTAATGTTTGACTAACTTGCTTTGTAATCCTCTCTACATCTTAACATGCCCAATGGGACAAGACACATCTCACACCTAAATAAGATCAATTTACAACTATAAAATATTTATTTGGACCTTTAAAACTCATGAAAATTGATTTTCTAACTTTATTTTGCCATTTTTGTTTGCCCAGTTTTACACAATAACTGATGTTGGTAAGTGATACCAACATCCGTTACCTAGCTTAACCGACGTTAGTTAGAAAAATTGACATCATTTAGGTCTTGGTTACCCAAATTAACCATCTTTAGTTGTAATAATTGACGTTGATCACTGTGTTTTTCTTAAAACATAGACTTGAGACCTATTTTTCCAAAGTTCATTATTTCAAGCTAAAAAAGAGCTTCAAAGATAAAGGACATGCTAACATTTTTACTGAAGGACCAAGCTTGACATTTGATAAAAACATGTTTAAATCACTTTTTGCATGTTTAAAAATCAATTAGGAACTTTGTTTTGGTGTTTAACAAAGAATTTAGATGTTTTGGTGAATGTTTTCAAAAGTTTGCAACTAAGACCAAGGAGTCAAATGAACACCACCAAATATTTCATTTGGGCTTAAAATTGAACACACTTATCAATTTTTGTTTTCAATAGTTATTTACTTAGGTTTGGTTTAGAAAAAAGAGGAATGTTACATGTATGCTCTTCCATTTGTCCCCTGTATGGAACCCTTAGAATCAAAAGTGACATTCCTATTGCAAATAGCCTAGTCCAAGGCTTACAAAGAATGTCACTTAAAGCATTCCCCAAAAACTCATCAAAGTTTAGGTGATCTTGAAAATGACCCTAAAGTCTTTCTATTTTATGATTTCTTCATTTTCGTGTAAACTTGGTTTGCAAGGGGGTGTCATTACCACTTTCAAGTTCTTTAGGGAAGCTTTGACTTGGGGTTTCACCTCCCGACATTGACTTCATTTGACTCCTTTAGATTTGCATATGGGACATATTTGAATTTGGACATCACACTACACTAAGTGAACAAGATGTAGTATTTGTAAAAAGGACTAGACCTTTTTACAACTAGCCAATGTTGTGATCACCCAATTTTTGTGCTTGTATTTTGCATTGTTTGACATGAAAGTCATTGTGTAATTGATTCCCCTAGAACAATCAAAACCTTGCTAGTTTAGTAGACCCCACTTTTCCATACCTTGTCAGTTCAAACTTAAGATGTTTATTTTTTGTCATTAGCTTACTTGGTCTTGATTTGTGTCTAAAACTACTTGTTAACTCAATGAACTTAACCAAAACACATTGTCCTCAATTTTCTTGAACAAGGGAGGTGTTACACTGTCCAAATGGAAAATTCATCTTTTCCTTGTTCAAATTATTATCAAAAGCTTTGTGTCATGTCATCCACTTTGGTGCAATCATGCTGCCCAATTGAGTCTAGATATTTTACCCAATTTGTTTAAATCATTCATTTATAATCCACATTCAAAATTGAACCTTTCTAAGTTCTAAAGGTTGGTACGTTAAAGTCGGTTCACCATTTGTACACTATTCTTGTTTTAACTTGGGTTCAATTTTCCATTTGGATTGAAGGTCATTTACTAAGACTCAAAATCACATTATCATCTTGGTGGACTCAAGTTATCTTGCGTATCACTCATGCTTTGGGTCCTAGAACATATTTTATCCTACCAGAACCATGTGGTGATGTTGTGCTATCTATTTGGTCTTAGATACTTAGTGATTCACGTATGTTTTTACATCTTGAGTTGCTTAGTTCATTTTATCTTTTTCATAATCCAGAGAGCTTTCCTCTAAACTTCTAGGGTCAACTTGTCAAAGTTGAAGATAGATTTTGCAATGTGGGTATATCACAAAGATCTAGGCTTTGGTGTACTAGTTTTTACCTTGGGTCTTTGAGTTACCTTACTCTCTACCAATCTATATGATTTCAACTTTACCAAAGGTTGAGTAAACTTGTGAACCAAATATTCTAAAATTGTGCATGGTTTCAAACCTCCCTCCCTTATAGTCTCATTGGTACCTTGGTTATTTGTTTGAAAGAGAGCCAAAACATACTTTGATCAGTTGCCAAACATTGGTCCAAAGTTAGTCAATACATAGAACATCTCTTTTTAGACATGACTCAAAGGTTCACTTGTAGTGGGGCCTCTTATGGACTTAGTTATTAGGATGAGCAATTTTATGATGGTCAAGATAACCTCATTGTTTTTTATGATATCCCCACAATAGTAGGATTTGAAGATGATTAAAATGAATATCAACCCCAAGAAGATCAAGATGAAGCCCTTCTTAGATTGATATAATCAGGTACTAGACTACCTTTTGAATTTCCTACAGAACAATTCCATACCTTAGTTAAAGAAGGAGAACAATGACAACAAGAGCAAGCTTTTTCACAAATAGACATACATTCTTCCTCTAACAAAGGAAAGAAAATACAAATAGAGTCAAAACCCATAAATATGGATCTTCTAGCTAAGATAAAGATAATAAGTCAATGATATGTAGATCAATTAGTCACAAACTTAACTAACTCCCTAGTTGCCACTTCAATTCACAATAATGCTTCAAAATAACATGAAGATATGGTGGAAAGTACGTAACAAGTATTAGACAAGAAAATCACCATAGTGGATCAAGGAAATCTAAATGGATAGTTAAAGACACAAGAGACCTTAAAAGGTGTTCCATTTGACACAGAACATACATTTTTAAATCATCAAGAGCCTCTTGTTAATTTACAAACTCAGAAACCCAAACATTCAGTCTGAATTGAGGAAATCTTTCAAGACAATTTAGCTAGTTCTTTTCAACTAACCCAAAGATTGGTAAATAAACATAGAAATTTTCAAAATTAGCAAAGTGCAAAACAATAAAATTCAATGAATGTTTTAAAAATCAAGAATCAATGGCCTATATTCTTAACTCAGGGGTAAAATTAGAACCAAGTCATGGATTAAAAGGTATATGCTCCTTATAGATCCACACAAAACCAAGGGCACATTCCACCCCTACAGCATCAAAACCAGGGGCACATTCTACCCCAACAACATCTTATCCAATCCACAAATGCACCAAACATGAAAGAATGAAATTATATGAAGGAAATTTTCCAAATATTGGAGATGAATAATAAAGTCAAAAATTACAAATTTGATGAGATATGCCCATACCCATTTGATTTATCTATTCTCAAAAACCCCTTTCCACCTCATTTTTAGGCCCCTAAATTTGACAAGTACAAAGGGAAAGGAGATCCACGTGAAAACATATAAGCATTCTTTGTCTTATGTCAAGAGGTTGCTTATAGTAGTGAGTACTTACTATGACTATTTCTACAAAGTTTAGTGAGACAAGCTCTTGATTGAATACTTAAACTACCCAAGGGATCAGTTGTGGATTGGAATGACTTATCAAAAAAGTTCATTAACCATTTCTCATTTAACATAGAACATGAATTGACCGTTGTTGACTTATACAAAGCCAAGAAGCATGATGGTGAAAGTTTCACTCATATCTACAAAGGTGGAGAGTGTTGGTAGGCCGCTTTCAACACAATTTATCAAACAAACAGTTGGCTGATATTTTTGGATAGAATTCGCATCTTGAAGTTGCACATAATATACAGTTAGCTTGTGATAACTCATTTGAAGAAATTATTGACAAAGGAGTACAGATTGAGAAGGCTCTTATTTCTAGAGGCCTTAATATTTTTGTGTAAGGTCAAGCATCTAATTACATTAAATCATCATCTCAAATAGTTATGCAGGATAAGCCTAAGGGATTTAGCAAAAATAAAAACATGGTTGGAAATGGGGTGATTGAAACAAGACATGTACAAATAGTAATGGCTATGCCTCCTTCAAATGTACAATTAACTCTGCCAAATCCACCACCTACTTTGTAGAGATAACCTCCATGAAGGGCATTTCATAACAATTTTAGATCCTTTAGGAAGTTAGGAGAATTAGTTAAAATAGTATTGCAAAATATCATTGTAGATAATTTAATTATATGGCCAGTATCAAGGTCATTTCCTCAAGATCAACCAAAATTAGACTGGTATAAAGAGAATAAATGGTGTAACTTTCATTGTGTTGCTAGTCATGATGCATATCATTGTGTCTAATTGCAACATATTATTGAGGAATTTATTGAAAATGGTGAGCTAGAAATTAATTTAGCCCCTAATTAGGACACAAAACAAGATATGTGAATCTACAAAGACCATTTTCCTTGACATGATCGACCGCCACCAAGAAATAATCAAAATGGCCACAATCAAGGATAAAGGTAGAAGCAGAACCAATAACAAGGTTAGAATAATAATGAGAAGAATCAAGATCATAATGCCCACACTAATAATGTGGTTTATAAAAATGTACCTTATGACTATAATAATACTATGGGATGCATTTCTATAACCCACATTGCCATTGTTACTATAAAACCATGTGGTCAATCTTGTGTTCCTCACAACACAAGACCCATCATTATAGGGTCAACACCCTCTCCCCCTAGGAATACCATGTCAAGTTTGCATCATCATGTTGCTACTCCATTTGCATGGGTTACTAATCTTGAACAACAGTACCATTTTTCTAATTATAAAGGCTCCTCACTGACCCAAAATTATATAAATATAGTTAATCACCCATGAATCACCATCTAAGGCCCTTTGCCTCACTCGTATAATTATAATGACTCCTTGCCACCTCTAGGTTATGCAGTTATAACTAGATGCACATGAGTTACCATCTAGGGCCCTTCCCCCACTTCTTTCCATAAACCCAATGAGAACATTATGCCAATGGTTCCAAAGCTAAATACTATCTCAACAAAGACTAAACTAGTTCAATCCATAGTTCAAAGACCTTATAATCTAAAAGATCAATTAGATAAAACCCCTTAACAAATTTCCATATTAGAAATCTTATAGACATCTGATGTCCATAGAACCATCTTCAATAAAATTTTACAAGAGTCTATTATGCCTAATGATATAAACCTTGATCAATTACAGAACCTAGTTAGACATTTGTCTTCACTTTTGCAAATCACATTTGATCAAAAGGACATGTCCACCCTCAGCCCAAACCACAATAACCCACTATACATTAAGATAATCACTGTGGATCACAAGATCAAGTAGGTTCTTATAGATAATGGTTCAGGGCTGAACATCATATCTCTTAAATTGGTGTGATGATTGGGTTACATGGATAAAGACATTCAACTAGAGACTATTACAATCAAGGCTTATGATAACACTGAGAGGGAGTCATCTAGTAAAATTTGGTTGCCAGTCATGGTTGGGTCTATTTCTCATTACACATTATTCCATATTGTGGATATTGAGCTTCCTTATAACATACTTCTTGGTCATCCTTGGATCTATGCAGTACAAGTAGTTCCATCTACTCTTCACCAATGCCTTAAGTTTCCCCATGATGGGATTAAGGTTACTATTCCCATTGATCAATAGCCATACCAATACTACAAACATCTTGAAGTAGAGTTTTGTAATTATAAATATTTCCCAAGTTTTGAATTCATTGCAAAGAAGAACAAATCCATCATTTCTCATCCATCTCCATCTAATTATATAGATCCTGGTGATCTAGCCTCCACTTCAGCTGATCCATTTCTTGTAGCTCTAGCCAAACAATTGATTATTAAAGATGTAATCATTTTCACGTAAAATCTAAAGGACATCCTCCATATTGCAAAATTACCAAAATCCCCTAAAACATTTGTTAAGCCTAAAACTTCCCAGACTCCTAATGGACCCAATCAGATTTGGAAACCAAAGAAGAAGCAACCAAAACCTTATGTGGTTTTTGTACCTGTAATTACACCAAAGAAAGATCGAGAGGATTTTATCAAGGGAGATTGGTTATATTCTAAAGGCCTCACCGATTTTTTTTAGAATCCAAAGTATCTTATCCCTAATAGGATAATGGATCATCTTGACTATATAGGGAAAGGCCTTGGCTTATAGGCATAAGGAATTTTAGAACCATTATCAGCTGGAGTTATCAATTGGAATCATGGTCTCATATTTAAGCCACTAGAGGATGACCTCATAACATTTAATAGTGACTCTTCCAAAGTGACTAGTAAAAATAATCCTATTAGTGAAAAAACATCCCATTATAGCCTTTTCAATGAGCTTGTCAACTCAGATTTGTTTGATTCAAATGACATATTGACCATAACACCTATTGAAGCTTCCCATCCTAGTGGTGTTTCCCTTCCTAAATCAAGACATTATATCTTTACCATTGGTGCTTCCCATCCTAGAGCAAACCCTCACTATAACCTATGCCTTTACCATCTTGAAATCATAGATTGGGATCAATAAAATTTGGTCATATACCTCAATGAGTTCTAAAATGAAGAATCAATTACAGATACATGGGCCTGTGAGATGCATTCCCCATTGGTGATCATAAGTAGGGTTTTGGTTTTTCATTAAATTATTCTACCTAATTTGGAGAGTAGGCAAACTTTCTTGGTCATAATAAAGAGCAAACATTAATATCTTCAGGTGAAAACCTCTTTGAGGCACTTGTTGATCAAGGAAAAAGTAAAAAAAAAAAGACAAAAATTTTGAGTGAAAACCTGTTTCAGGTGCTCCTAGGTGGGAAAGTTTGCTCATCCCCTCAGGATGTAGAAAGTCCATTTATCCCAAGTTTTATAGCTAGTACAATAATTTATTTAGAACAACATCAAATATTTGAGCATCTTGCTCTTGAGTTTCTAGAGGTCTTTTCCAATTAGCCTTTACCTGAGAAGGTAGATTCTAATTCTTCATATTATCTAGATCTTTGGGAGAAACAACAAGAAGATCTAGTAGAAGAAGATGATCATGACCATACATTGCCTATAATTCTAGAAGATGGATCTACAATCTTTATGGAGGGTATAATAGAAGTGAATTTGGGAACCCATGAGGATCCCAAAATTGTTTATCTTGGAGCTTCCCTTACTGAAGTAGAATGTGAACATATTATATCCATTCTTAAGGACTATATAGACATCTTTGCATGGGCATATTATGACATGCCATGCTTGGATCCAGATTTAGTTATACATCATCTTGTTGTTCACCCTGATGCTAAACCAATCAAGCAAAAGTTGAGAAAGATGCATCCATGCATCTTTCTTTTAGTTAAGGCCAAGTTAGAAAAGTTGTTAGGAGCCAATTTTATCAGACCATTGGACTACTCTAAATGGATTTCTAACATAGTGCCAGTAAGTAAAAAGACCCCAGGCATACCTATTTTACTAATTTTCATGGTTAAAAAAAGCATGCCCCAAAGATGATTTTCCTATGCCCAACATTGACATGATTATCGACTCAACTAATGGGTACAAGATGTTATCCTTAATGGATGGATTTTTTGGTTATAATCAGATCAAGATACTCCTTAAAGATCAGCATAAGACCACATTCATCACTCCATGGGGGACATTCTATTACCAAGTCATGCCATTTGGTTTGAAGAATGTTAGAGCCATATATTAGCGTGCAATGACTGTCATCTTCGATGACATGATATATGGCATTGTCAAGGACTATGTTGATGATATACTAGAAAAATCAAGAACAAAATTTGGACACCCTAACATTTTATAAAGAATATTTGAGAGGCTTTGTGCATATAGAGTTCATTTGAATCCTCAAAAAGGTGTCGTTGGAGTCACATCAAAAAAATTGTTAGGGTTCATTTTATCACAATGAGGGATTGAAGTCGACCCTACAAAGGTCACCTCTATTATGGAAATGCCTCCACCAAATAATCATAAATAGTTTTGTGGTCTACAAGGACAGGTCTAGTCTATATGTAGGTTCATTTCTCAATTGGCAAATAAGTGCCACCCTTATACCCATCTCTTAAAGAAAAGGGTAACATTTCAGTGGGATGAATATTTTTAGATAGAATTTTCAAAGCTTAAAACATACTTAGCCAATCCACCAATTTTATGACCTCTGACACAAGGAAAGCCACTACTTCTTTATATATCAACCATAAAACATACACTGGGGGCACTTTTGGATTAGCATGATGATCATGGTAAGGAATACATGGTTTATTATTTAAGCTGCACATTGGTAGCCTATGAACATAATTATATGCCTATTGAGAAGGAATGTTTAGCTATGGTGTTCACCACTTAGAAATTGTGACATTATATGCTAAATAACAAAATTATTGTTATCACCAAGTTAGATCCTCTTAAGTTCCTCTTATCTACAGTAGCTCTTCAAGGATGCATGGCTAAATGTATTATTATCCTTAGTGAGTTTGATATTGAATACTAAAATCAAAATGCCATCAAAGGATAGGTTCTTGAAGACCAACTTGCAAAAGCTCCTATTACAGCCACTCAACCTCTCAACTTTGACCTTCTAGATGATTCTATCATGATAATAAAACAAGCATCACAAGAACTTGAATAGTGGATGATCTATTTTTATTGATCCTTCACATCCCAAGGATTTGGATATGGCATTTTGTTGATCATACCCTAGGGGGATTTGATCCCCAAATCCTTCCATATACAATTTTAGTGTACAAACAATATGGCCGAATATGAGGCATTGGTTGCAGGTATCTATCTTACCATACAATGGGACATTCAAAGCTTAAATTTCTATGGAGATTCATAGCTAATCATAAATTAGACAATTGATCAGTATCAAACAAGAGATGATAAGCTTGTTCCTTACAAGCAAGTTATCGATGACCTCAAAATACATTTTAAATATCTATAGTTTGAGTAAGTTCTGTGAATCAATAACAGATATACCAATGCTATGGAAACAATTGGTTTCATGATTCAAATGCATGACAATGCTAAAGAGTATCAATTCTTGATTGAAAATCTTCTTCAGCTGACACATATTCTATTAGATTCAGAGAGGATATGCACAATTGTTGATCCTAATCTCTCACTTGAGCTACCATGATACCAATATTTTAATAACTATTTCCATAGTCATGTATTTCCTTCCAACCTTTCCAATAACCAACAAAAAAATTTCCTTCATCACTTAACACATTATATCCTCCTTAGAAACATGCTTTATTGAAAAGGTTATGATGGAACACTTCTTCATTATTTATCTTCGAGAGAATCCAAGCTGGCACTAAAGGAGGTTCATGAAGGAATGTGTGGGGCCCATACCAATGGTGTAGTCTTAGCAAAGAAAATTCTTAGAATAGGCTATTATTAGCCAAAAATAGAGATAGATGCTTGTAATTATGTAAAGAAGTGTGTTCCTTGTCAGTAGCATGACAACTTGATACATGCACCTTCCTTACCATTACAGTCAATTACAACACCATGGTCGTTCTCAACATGGGGTCTTGATCTCATTGGGAAAATTAACCCAACATCTTCATATGGCTATAAGTACATTTTGACTGCAACCGAATACTTTACTAAGTGGATTGAGGCCATTCCTCTCACTTATGTTATTGAGAAATAAATAGTCAAATTCATTCATTACCATATCATCTATCGATATGGCATCCCAACCCATATTATATCTGATAATGGTGGATCCTTTGTAAACCAATATGTGAAATCTATTTGTGAAAAGTTCAAAATCAAACACAAAAAATCCACTCCATATAACTTGCAAGGCAAATAACAAGCTGAGGCATCAAATAAAACCATTCTAGCCATCTTAAAAAAGATTACCAATGATGTTGGCCATAATTGGCACTTGTAACTTTTTCCTACCCTCTGGGCTTATAGAACCAATCATCATACCCCAACTAGAGCTACTCTATACTCCCTTGTTTTTTTTTACTAAAGTTATCATCCTAGTCGAGATTGAGATCCCATCATTAAGAATATCATTGGAGTACGTTGAAGATGAGGAAGACTATAGAGCCTCACAGTTGCAATAACTAGAACTTCTTGATGGTAAGCATTTGGCTACCCTAGAAAACTTGTAGGCCTATCAGAATAGATTGTGAAGAAGATAAAATAAATGCATTCTCCATCAAGAATTTGACATTGGTGACTTAGTTTTGAAAGAGAACCATAAGAACACAAATGCTAAACCCAAAAATAAAGGCAAGTTTCAGCCTAATTAGTTAGGATCATATATTGTCACAACAAACTATGGATCAGGAGCATACCAACTAGATAAACCTAATGGTGAAGAACTTATAGATCCCATGAAAATTGTACACCTTAAGAGATTCTATGCATGAACAAATTTGAACCATTGTCTATAAGAACCCTGACTTGGGGGCAACTTGTGTTGTCTTAATTTTATCCCACCCTTTTATCTTACCTTGAACACATTTTATACTACCCTAGTCCACTTTTCATGAATCTCGATAGTAAAGGATTTGAACCCTTGGCACTCTGAACACATTCTTCATCCCATTATGGATTGCTCTCTTCGAGAGGCATATTCTTTTTTTTCCAGGACATGTTATAAGATTGAACACTTTTTATCCCTTAACCAATTATGATCTCGATTATGTTTCATAAACATTATGACCATCTTTAGTAGTAGTTCTACAAAGCAGTTCAACTAAGACATTCTTGTAAAATTTTAGATAAGTGAACAATCACATCTTCTTAGTTTAATTATTTGTTGCTCTTTCTTGTTTTATCAAGAACCTCTCTCTCACCGATTTATGAGCATGGGTCATTGTAGATAGCTTAGCTATCTTATTGGAACCTCTACTCTCATGACGTGCATCTCCTCGACTAGATGATCCCACCTTGTGCATATTTTATCCCAAAAACACCAAAAACATTATAAATACTTTGAAAATACCAAAAACATCATGACATGATCCCCAAAAGAATAAAATTTTTGTTTCATACTTTTATAGATTTATACATTCCCATTCCACCATCCCATGCTTTCATTGTTTTGTGAGAAACTATTAATTTTGAATGCTCTTACCATTTTTCAAGCACAAAAAAACCAATTCATTTCATCTTATCCCACACACTTGAAATTTTAAAAGATCATTCTTTCTTATCTCATTATCTTCTTGTTTGCCAGACCATTTTCATTTGTTTGTCATATCTTCCATTTCTTCTATAACATTAATCAAGCTAGTCTGATCATCATTTTTCTTCTATCCCATTTCCTAGGAGAACTACATTTGGCTTGAAGTTCATTTTGGAACATGCATCCATGGAACTATGTAGGTAGTGTCCACTTGTCTTATACATCTAGAGTCAGCTCGGCCAACCCCTTCCTTTTCTTCTCTTCCTCCATTTCTTTTGTCATTGTTCCTCTTTAATTAGGGAACAATTGTCATGTCATTGTTCTTTGTTATGATGTGGTGGAAAGTGATGCCTCTACCACACATACATAAACATTTGTATTTAAACCATGCTAACTTGGTTTTTGTTTGTGTGTGTTTTATTGTGTTTTTTTGGTGTTTTGTTGTGCTTTCGCACCTCTCCTTTTATTTCTTCTCCTTTTTCTTACTTCTTGTCTGTCAGGGGATCTAGCTCTACCAATTAGAGCACAATTGATTACTTTCTTATATGCAATTAAACATGGAATTATACCAGAATGATAAAGTAGCTAGAAACTTGAGACAACAAAGAATTTGAGAGACAATACACACTCTTGTATTAAATACTACTAGAAGAAAATACAATAAGGAAGATGCCACTTCGTCCTCCACCTCAAGACCTTCTTCCCTCTCTCTCTTGCTCAACACAACAACTCTAAAGCCTGATTTATTATCCCTCCTTGAATGCTTTAGCTGATCTCCTTGACCTTGCTAGCTTCAATGCCTTTACTTGCCTTCTTGCTTAATTACAATACATGCCTTATGGGTCTATAAATAAGATCCCATGCTTACAAAAATAGAACTCTAGTTACAATAATTAGACACGCAGCTCGTGACTATAATTAGTCTCTTGACATGCAAACACTCACTTCACTTAACTGACTGTTCGTCAACAGCAGTTCCGAAAATACACAGGCGACCGACATCGGTCCCTGCTAGTCTGGTGCTGCTGACGTCGGCTGACTCCCTATCGTCGCCGGTCTCCTTCTCACTGCACTTGACCGACGTCGGTCATACTGCCGATGCCGGTGGCTCTGGTTCTTCAGCATCCTTCCTTGTGTCTGCAAACAGTTGAAGCTTTTAGCTCCACACCTTAACAATCTCCCACTTGGAGATAAACAGCTGCAACTTGTACTTATACCTGTACACCATCTATTTTGTTCCTTGGGCTCTGTATCTCTCTTCAATGTCACTCTTGAATACCAACCACCATGTAAACCTGTGATGCAATACCTATCTCTTATGCCACAAGAATTTTGCTGCTCCCAAATTCTTCATGACATACTTCTGAACCAACTCTACCCTTAGCTCAGAAAACTCCCTGTATATGAAACCCTGCAACAAGTGACACAATACAGTAACAGGATAATGTAGCTAATATTATCCAACCTAGTAAAGATAAGATACAATGGTCAAACCTCCATTGTTCTACAGCATAATCAAGACCATATACCATAGCCTTCTGTCTCATGTGTCCATCCACTCTCTTCTCTAAAATGGGAATCCATCCCTCTATCCAGTGCTTTCTTCTAGCTGACAACACTACCAACAAATACCTGTTTGGTTCTCCAAAGGACTCACACTCCTCATCCATGCCAAGCTCCCACTGTTTCTAGATTCTACCTGCATTGCTTCTTCCATCTTCCTAGTTCATGACTATCAGTAAGCAATATAAAGAAGGTGAACAACGAATATGAGGTTCACATACCTTTCCTGGCCTCCACATGGATGTTTGAGACTTAATGATTCACCCAACATCCATTCCAGTGATCGATATAGGCCATCTCCCAGTCTGCTCCCGATCGATGTTGGTTCCCTGCACTGACCCTGACTGTCGACGTCGTTTCCCTGGCTGACGCCGGCGTCCCTCCTGCCGACATCAGTCCTTATGACCGACGTCGAACTTATCCTGTCTGACCTACCAACCCTGCTGGTCTGCACATGACCGATGTCGGTAATTGGATGACTGACGTCGGTGCCAAGCTATCGACATCGGTGTTTATGTGTTCCTGTAAGTGATGAAATTTTCATCTGCGAGCTCTTCTTGGATCAAACCTCTGTCCATGCTGCCCTGCTCAGATTTATTTAGCCCCTATGATTGGTCTCTGTCCTTCATCTCCTCCATAAACACCAAGGCTTCTTTGTTCCTGTCAAAAGCATCAAATTTCCTCTTTCTGCAATGAAATGTATCTGTGCTTTCCAAATTTGAACATATACCTTTTGAATCAAGAACTTCCATTCCCTTCCTATTCTTGTGACCAAGCCTATTAGGCCACATCTTTGAATCTACACTAGAAGTAGAATCAGTAATACAAGTAGACAGATAAAGAGTATCTACTTTCTTACCTCTTGCTAGAACAAGTGCTCCCTTGGTAACCTTCCAAGAATCCACTGTGAGGGTTATTGTGCATCCCTCATCTCCCAACCTTCCTACAAAAATCAAACTCTGCTTCAGAATTGGAACATGCATGACCTCTCTCAACACCCATGTGTTGTCAATCTGCAATCTCAGCTACACTTTCCCTTTGCCAACTATCTGGCAAGGCGTACCATCCCCTAGATAGAGTATTCCAAAATCTCCCTGTTCATACTCATAGAACAAATCTCTGTTTGGGGATGCATGAAAAGATGAACCAGAATCTAAAATCCATGATCCTACCTGACTATCTGAAGAAAGTATGAGAGCATCCTTCATCACAATATTTTCATCCTTTGCTTCTTCCATACCTGCATGTTGATTCTCTTTATCTCTCAACCAACACTCCCTCTTCGTATGTCCTTTCTTTCCAAAAAACCAGCAGGTAATACCTTTGGACTCAGATCTCCTTCCCGACCTTGATTTCCCTTGCTCAACCTTCTCCCTTTGCCTTTCCCTGCTTTCTACACTTAGAGCATTCCCTGATGATTCACCTGTGCTTCTCTTGCGTATTTCTTCATTCAAGATCACCTTCACAACATCATCAACTTTTAAGATTTTAGAAGCAGATGAAGAATTACTTACTGCCATAACCATACCATCCCAACTTTCAGGCAAAGAACATAAAATCAAGAGAGCCTTTACCTCATCATCAAAAACAATATTGACTGAAGCTAGTTGGTTTACCAAACCATGGAAATCACTGAGATGAGTATGTACCGATCCACCTTCCTGCATTTGCAAAGTAAATAGCTGCTTCATAAGATATACCTTATTAGAAGCCGAGGGCTTTTCATATAAATTCGCCAAGGACTTTATCAACTCCTCTGTTGTCTTGCGCTGTGATAAGCTGGAAATCACAGATGATGCAAGGCTCAACCTTATGGAATCGAGAGCCTTCCGATCAAGAACGTTCCATTCTTCATCCTTCATATCTATGGGCTTGCATGCAACCCCACCCAATGGTAAGTACAAATCCTTCTGATACAGATAGTCCTCAATCTGCATCCTCCAATGTTGATAATTCTTGCCGTTAAACTTCTCCATTCGTAGTCTACTTTCTTCTACCATTGCTGAACTCCCACTCAATCAGAAAACCCTGTGAATGACCTGTAATCAAAAACAATACCCTGCTTCCTGCAAACCGTAGCTCTGATACCACTTGTCAGGGGATCTAGCTCTACCAATTAGAGCACAATTGATTACTTTCTTATATGCAATTAAACACGGAATTATACCAGAATGATAAAGTAGCTAGAAACTTGAGACAACAAAGAATTTGAGAGACAATACACACTCTTGTATTAAATACTACTAGAAGAAAATACAATAAGGAAGATGCCACTTCTTCCTCCACCTCAAAGGCTTGCCACACCTCAAGACCTTCTTCCCTCTCTCTCTTGCTCAACACAACAACTCTAAAGCCTGAGTTATTATCCCTCCTTGAATGCTTCAGCTAATCTCCTTGACCTTGCTAGCTTCAATGCCTTTACTTGCCTTCTTGCTTAATTACAATACATGCCTTATGGGTCTATAAATAAGATCCCATGATTACAAAAATAGAACTCTAGTTACAATAATTAGACACGCAGCTCGTGACTATAATTAGTCGCTTGACATGCAAACACTCGCTTCACTTAACTGACTGTTCGTCAACAGCAGTTCTGAAAATACACAGGCGACCAACGTCGGTCCCTGCTAGTCTGGTGCTGCCGACGTCGGCTGACTCCCTGCTGTCACCGGTCTCCTTCTCCACTGCACTTGACCGATGTCGGTCATACTGTCGGTGCCGGTGGCTCTGGTTCTTTAGCATTCTTCCTTGTGTCTGCAAACAGTTGAAGCTTTTAGCTCCACACCTTAACATTGTCTCCATTCTTAGTCTTGTGTTTCCTTGTTTGTTTTTAATTTTCTCTTTTGTGTTTCAAAACATCTTCATGATTCACATGGATCTTGATTGTTTATATCTTGATCCTATGTTATTACATTGTTCTTGGACCATTTTGTTTATTTTATTGTTGTTGGTATCTTATTTTTCTATTTAATTTTGCTTTTCTCTTTTGTGTTCAAGAATGCCTTGATGGTCCACATGGATCTTGATTATTCATATCTTGGTCTCATGTCATTAAGATGTTATTGACTTTTATTTTTAAACATTTTTGTTCCTACTTTAGATCATATCTTGATTTTAAGTTAGGTTCATTTATGTTTATCTTCTTTTTTGTTTTTGCTTTTTTAAAAAAAATATAAATTGTTGTAACTCTGGTTTTGTTTTAGTCATTTTTTTACCATTATCCTTAGTTATAGGTATTCACATTTGAACTAGCTCAGCTCAATTGCAATCTTATGTCATTCTAAGTTATTCATACTTATTATCCCTAATTTATTTTTTTATAGCAAGCACTTTATGCTCAAGTCTCTACGTCTTAATGTCAATATTAACTCTAATGAACGATTCTCAAGAACACTTCATAAAACCTAGGCTTATGATATGGAATTAAGCTTCTTTCTCTATGCTTAGACATGCATCTCTTTGCATACATTGTAATTCTAATCAAATCTTGGTAATTTTTCATCATTCTTCATTCCATTCTCTCCCAAACTTGGGTGAACTGCATTGGCCTGAAGTTCATGGTGGAACATGAGTCCATGGAACTATGTAGGAAGTGCTCAATTTCTATTGAGGTTAGCTCAGCTATCTCCATTCTTCTTTTCATCTCTCTCATCACTATGTGCATTCTCATATTCTTGGATTTATATGGCTTTCTAAGCTGTTACCCCATAGTATGTACGTTTGTGCCTGCTCACTTTAATCTATCTTTTAAGTTATATCCTTGAGCTATTTTTCTTGCTATTTGCCCATGATGGGGCCCACCATTTGAAAAATGTCCAAATTAAATTAGATTTACAAGGGAAAATCATTATTTATTCTTTATCAATGATCAAAATTTGCCCTACTAGGGTAAAACTATTTTATCACAATCAAATCTACTCTACTGGAGTACTTCTTATTATATTCCCTTTGGATACCCCATTCTAATAGTGCTTCCCTTCCTGAAGTAGAATATTCTCCCTTTTCCTCTAATTCCAAGCTCTCCACATTAAAGCTCATGATGGAAATATTTTAGTGTTCAACTTGTCTTAGGATTGATCAATGTCGTAAGCACACAACTTGTACTCTCAAATTGGGCATATTTATAGTGTGTCCCTTACATTTATAGATTATATCTTTCCCATTTCCCCTATCACTGGGACCTATTATACCTCTCATTATATTTTGATCATTGATGGTAATCATGTTTGTAAGCATTAGCTTGTCTAGATGTGATCTATTCCATGGGTTAATCTCTCACTTTCTCTCTATTTTTGAGAGTCCACCCTTCTCTTTCATCCTAGTATGTCCTCTCGAGGGGGCATCATGGTTTTGTTCCAATTTCTTCTTGACAACTATTTTATTTGAAAATACATTACTTCACTTGAATGCCTCACTATGCCTTCTCAAATAGGGGTAAAATGTAGACATCTAATTCCTAACACCATTTGTGTTGAAATTGTCAATCTTACTCAAATTGCACTCAAATGCACATTTTAGGTCAAAATCCATAAAATGCCCTAAATGGTTTGAACTTGTCACTTAATAGTGCCAGTTTAGGTCAAATTATCCCTAAATATGGCAATGCATTTAATGGGCCAACTAACTTTGATCAGATCATTTCGAGTCAAAATGACAATTTCACCATTTAGTGCTTTGGATCACTCTTTTCTTCTAATTCATTGGTACATGCCACGTACCTTTATTATTTTGTGTTGGAAACATCCTAAATGGGAATATAGCTCTAACACATCTAACATCACCTTTCAGTTCCTCTCTAGTCAAAGTACAACCCAATAATATGACTTTCTGACCATTTTGATTAATTGAGGGCCAATTTTCAAATAATTTTACAAATGTTGATTAACCTTATTTAAGGCTAATTAATCCAAATCAAGAGCTTAAATGAATTTTCCATGAGAGTTGTTGAATATTTATTTTTGAAAATTGATTCCTATTAACTGCATCATTTATGGGATGGCATCCATCAAGCCATTAGTGCATAAAATATCAAGATTATGGGTCACCCATGCCTAGTTAATGACTCTAATGCCTCTTTAATGCTTATTTATCTTGAGAATATTTATGAGTTTAATTTTAAATATTAAGATTATCCTCAAACATGCATCTCAATCTTGAGATGGACGGTCATGATTGATCCTAACCAATCTCAAAAACCTATAAATAGAGAGGCCATGGACATGAAATTTAAGCTTGAATATTACAAAGTTATAATGCTAAATTGTTTCCACAAGGCTTTGTATTTTATCATAGTTTTTTTAGTGTACAAGCTTCATTGATAGGCTAGTTTAGTGATTTGGAATCAAGAGCCTATGTTTTATGGAGTGTTCTTGAGGCATTGGATGAGCTTACCACCATTTTTGACAAAGATAAAGATGCTTGATCAAGGGAGAACATGTTTTTGAGCCACATGGGCATGGTGAATCCATTTGGGAAGGTAATATGGTGTTGCTTTCTTTCATTTGTTTATTTATATCCTTTATAATTCCCATAAGAATAGATAGGCTTGGTTAGTTATTTATTTATGCATGTTTCATTATTTATGGACTAATGCTTGACTAACTTTCTTTGTAATATTCTCTACACTATGTATAAGGATTTTTTACTACACAAGGTCTAAGTATATCCTATACACTTCAAAATTAATCAAATCCACACTGAATTTCAATTACAAAGGTATAAAAACTTACCAATCTCCTTAGATATTTCAAATACAATCCTCCATTAGTCTCTTGCTTGCAAATTTAGTATGTTATAGGTTATCTTTAGTTCAATAACATAGAACAGGGCATGGTGTACAATTTATCTATCAAAGGTCTTTCTATCCAATCTAAAAATTATAACATACATTCCCATGTCAGTATAGCATCATTATTTTAACCTGTAGTCACCAAATACCTTTATTAAATTATTAAAAACATGTTTTTAATCCATAACGTAATTTAGTTTCCTTCTGGATTCAGAACATAGAACATAAGAAATATAGGCCTGTGGTAGTGAAATCACATCAAATGACAATTAAATTCATCAAACACCATTCTTAAAACCTTCATAATAACTTAACAACTTTATAGGATACTTCCCAATTACTTCATTATTCTATTTGGCATTATCATTGTGTAAACTCAACCCTAGTTAGCAAATGAATAGAAAATAGGATTAAAATTCAGTTATCCAAATCAAGAAATTATTGTTTACTTCCTTTTGGAGTTTACATATTCTCCATTGAAACTAACCCTAACCTCTTTTTTTCATCTCTTTCTCTAAATGACTTTTATTTTACTCCCAAACAACTATCCATTCATAAAGACTCAAAATTCCATAACTACCTATGTACATTACAACTACCTATTTTAAAGCCCACTTAACAAGATGACTCATCATGTTAGTCATGTGGATATTGTAACACCTTTAACTACCTACTACAACCTAAGTAACAAACTATAACTTTAATACCTCATGGAACAAGGTGGAGGTCTCTTAAGCTTCACATTGAAAATTGAAAATTCAAATCAAGCTTTTGGTGGGAAAATGCCAAAAAGGTCCTTAATTAAAATTTGACACAAAATAAACACTTCAAAAATGTTTATTAGAGACCTAAAATGACTAAAAAAACTTATTAAAGACTCTAAAATTTTAAAATAAATCATATTTACAAATTGTAGGTGATGCTTCTACATCAATACCTGCATACTTTAATTATATAAAATTTAATTTAAATGATTTTAAGAATTAAAAATAAATAAGTACATATCATATCTATATCTCTAATAGTGGGATAAAACAAAACATGTTTTAATCAATGTGGTGTTAAATTCATACCCTTTACTTATGCTCATGTCACTTTAATCACACCCATGTAACTTTAATAATAATATATTATAATTCAAGGGTTTGTTGCATGTAATATTTAGGGAACCTATCACATGAAACTTCCAAGTGTCCAACTATGTGATGCATTGTTGGGATGATGACAAACCAATTTGAAAAGAAGAAGTTTATAATATCAAGGTAGAAATCTTATTTTTCTAATTTTCCAGTACAGGATGATGAAGTAATATTAATTATAGTTTAGAAAGAATATGAATATCTTCTGATAAATCCATGTATTATTTGGGTAGGTTCACAATCATTTTTTATATCTCTCTTATCTATTCTGAGAGTTTTACGAAAGCATAGAGATGTAAAAGATCCCAAGTTCATTTTAAATTGTGCATGACTATTGTTCTATCATAGTTTAGATTGATGTATTGTGAAACCAATTTATTATAACCAATAATACTTGGAAATTTTTTGAAGAAGGTTGTTCCTAGTATGTTTTTGTTTTAAGAATTAAAAAACTATTTTTTTTATCACTCTCATTTTGCACCCAAAACTAATTTAAGGCATATATATGAAAATGCCAAAGCCGATCTCAAAATTTTCAACTTTACTAGTTCTCCAGCCATATCATGTAACATTCTCAGTTTGGAGATAACTTATAGGTGAAGATACAAGGAATTTTTTTTACATTTTACTTATCTTTCTTCAATTTTTTGACAAACTAATTTTGTACATTATACTAATCCTTATTCAGTCTTAAATGGCATTTGTTTAGATATGAGGATATTTACATAAATTCTACTTATCTTCCTTAATTTTTGAAGTTGGAAATGTAGAATTTTATGTAAAATTTTAGTGATTTAATTTAAAATAATTGTACCATAATTATAATTTAACTTAAATTGATCATATTATTAAATATAAGTATAATAAATTTTGCTTCTTTTGTTATACTGTAAGGGGATTCTATCTCTCTCTTATGCTCTATGTTTTAGCCACTAAAGCTTTTGTCTATCATCTCACCTGTAGAGTTAAGCATGGGACTACAAAAAAAATTGTGCTTCCCAATAAGAATATTTAATTTATTAATGACCAGTTTTTAAGTGAATCTATCCTTACTCTTATAGAAATATAAGTTTATTTTAAACAAATAATAAATTTCCTTTACATTTTTTTCAAAACCTTTGATTCAACCCTGAAATATGCTTCTGAAAAACCATGGCACCTATGCTTGATTGGTTAAATTATTTCCAATGGAAGTGGATCAACAAAAGGGAAAGGTTTAAATTCATAGACATTCCCTATGCCTTTGATAGTTCCTCTAAGAGTTGTGTTAGTATGCATTAGAAAGATTTTAAAATAAAATTTCCTTATAGATTACCAAGCCCTTATTTTAAGAAGGAAATATTCAAATATACAATAAAATTATTTATGTAACTCATATATATTATCGTTTTTATTGGGTGCATTCTAATTCTATCTATGATAAGATTAGTAAATTTATCTTATATTTTATTTAGGCCATTGTTAATCAAACCATACATTTCTATAGAGTGGCATGGGAGGTTTATTGCCCCCTTTAAGATAAAGGAGGTATGAAAATTATTAATATTTAAAGATAGAGTGTTTTTCATGTGCCAATGGGTTGTTCACACCATTGATTACTTTAAATCCAATGAAGTCTTACTTCAATATTGAATTTCCATAAACTCACCTTATGATAGGACTAGTTAAAAGAATATTTGATTGGTAATTTGCTCATTACCTTTTCTCTTATTAAAATTGAGAGATATTTTATGGTTAGAAGAATCTATAAATCCTTTAAAATGGTGAACCATTTATTATATTGGTTTGGATTAGATTTATGTATTTTATTTCCTTCAATTACCAATATATTTTTTAGTCCCTAGTATGTCCAATAGTAGACATATGCTTATTAAAACTCCTAATATTAAAACTATTTAACTGTTTAGGAAATGAATTTGTATAATTAGTGACATTATCTCCTCTTGAGATTAGAATTTATGCCCCATTATATAGAAAAAAAATTATTTAGTTTATTTTTATATGTCATTTTAATCTTGAACATTCAAGTGTTCATCCCAGATGTTACACTGTATAAACTTTCCATTCATCCATCAATTGTATGGTAGGAAGATTGACATTATAAATGTAATACGTATTTTAAAAATTTCTCTCAAGTAATATTATATCTGATTATGAGTCTCTTTTCCTTGATGCTTAACATGCCATAAATTCAATCATGTTTTAATTATTATCCCTATATTTCACTTGCTTATCTTAAACATATTTGGGATTCTAAAATTGATCACAAGATCACTAATTTTTATAGTGTCTAATATATCAAGGTATACCACCAAGACAAAGGCTTTCTCAAATTAGGGTGTCTTATCCCAAGTGCTTTGAATGTTATAGACCCAAAACCATGTTACATATATTTTGGGCTTGCCATCAAGCTC
>JARHVA010001668.1:600000-810000 GCA_037957365.1 Torreya grandis | reverse complement strand
ATATTATTTATCACATAAATAATAAGCATAATAATTATAGTTTATACCAACCGAGTATAGCCCATATTTAGACTACATACTCAATTTTTTATAAGTAAACACACAAATGTAGTATATTCTATAAAAATCATTATACACACTACTCAATTTCAACATCCAGTCATAATTCAAAATCCATAACTTTCATGAACACATAATCTTTCATTTTATCATTTGTTACATTTTTAAGAGATTGTATGCATGTATAAGCAAGGTTCTATTCTTTATAAGTCTATGACTTAGTTTTAAACCATCAATGGAACCATAAATATAATCAATCATCACATGCACTGCTATATATGTATATGTATTCATACATACTAGTATACTCATGGTATGTATCATACTCAAGTTTTCAATGGAGCAATATACAATACACTGACCAACAAATATCAATAAGTATTAATGGTCTATGTTACAATATTCTAAGCATTAATAATACACATAGTCTATAAATATACTAACCACTAATGGAACAATCATGGCATATAAACCACTAACCACTAGATCAATATTCAATAATACATTATGAGTTACATTATCTAGTAATATAGGTGTACTTATGAATGAAGAGTTTATATTCAACATATCAAGTTGAGAGGATAAAATCAATCTAGTGTTTAATATATTTCTTGTTTTAAATGAAATCATACCCATATATAGTCGGTTGGGAGTATAATCACACACACAATATCTAAGAACCCATAACTAAGTATACAGATGGACTTGGCATGGTTTTTCACTTTAATTCCTTTTTCACAGTTCATTATTTTTATAGATTACTATATATATTAATATATATCACTCCACTTATAGTTTCATATATATATATAGTCAATCAGTATATATTTTATTATGAAATGGGGAATTGGGTATATCCTAATAAGTAGGTATCAGTGCATACCAACACACCACTAATTAGATTAAATAGGTATTTATTTATATCCTATTATTATAAAAGTGATTATACCCAATTTTTTTTATATGGTGTTAAACTTAAATGGTATTATCCCTAGTTCGCTTACATGTTACTAGATCTCAGCTATCACCTAGTTACACAACAACTTATTTACACATTGGTCCTTTCATTATTAAGCCAGGATAATTTTTTTATGTTGTTTAAGCTATTTAATAGTTAAAATAAATAAATATTAACATGATATATTTGTATATTTTAAGTCATTCATTGGTTTTGGAAAAAGATCATAAATTATATATCTATGGCATTGTTTAAAACATTTTGTACATTTATAATTATATATATTTATGTTTAGTTCATTGTTCATTGAACATGGAAAGCAAAATGCTACATCACCTATATTCAATCATAAATGCATCAAGTCTATAAATCAATCCTAAATCAGAGAAGATATATCCTACTTACACTTTCAATTGGGGATACATTAGATAATCAGGAACATGACCAATATGTGGACCTGATAGACCCAATTAGGAGACCTCTTATCACAACAATAATAATATGGAGGGTTACAAAGCCTCCAGTCAAGCACAATCAAGCAATAACCCTAACTAAGCCTTATGTTTTCATATTCACTAAAACTAATAACAAGTAAAGTAAAGTCTAATCTAGTGCTCACCAAAGCTTATGGAACAAAGTGGGGGTAATAAACAATAAAAGTAAACATACATAGATGACATATACTCAAGTAAATTTACATAGAATCCTAAGGTATGGAAGAGAAGTACAAATTCATATCTATCTAATCTTACAAATGAGGAATAAAGTTAGGAATACTTACCTTTGAATTCAAACATGTTGAGCCTTGATATCTCCCTTGGCCAAGGTGCTTCATAAGAGGTTGTTGTGGTATATAAGGATGACAAGGATAAATAATCTCTAGGTTACACAACCTATCAATGTATCCAAAAGAATTATCCATAAGACAAGATCTATATCTCCAAAAAAAGTATAAAACCCTAATCTTTCTCCTTAGTTAGAATGGTGGATAAGTAGATGTGAAATATTTTTTACTTATTCTTCTCTTCTCTAAATAATGTCAAAATGATATTGTATATGTAGGCAAATTTAACCCTAATCCCTTTCAAAAAAATTGGTTGATAGGGTCAACTTATTCAACCTATTACTAATATGGACAAAAAATCACTAGGTCATGGGCTAGGTCAGCCAAGAGCCAACTTAGACCCTAAATTAATTTCACTAATAAGAGTATAAGGTTGACTCAATTGAACTAGTACTGTAAACTATTGAAAGGAGTTTTAGGTTAGGAAAAAGTGGATAGAATTTTGGAAATGACTGGAGGAGTGTACAAAAAATAAAAAAAATCTTTGGGAAATGGTTTTCAGAATATAAGTGTGTAGAAAAAGGGACAACAATCATGCAAAGCACCAATGGTCTACCCACCCCTTTCCCAGTGCACCCCTTAGGTTTTGCACTTAGAGAGATTGAGACTCCATGGGTTCCTCTAAGATAAATATCATTAGTGATTGATAAAAGTCTTAAAATATTATGTGTATACATATGCCCCATTCGAAGCTCATCATGTGTCACATAAGTGCAACACGAGATGGTGCTTTGGGAATAAAACATGATGACACATAATGTTGATGCTAAGTAAAATGTAGTAATGAGAAAAGAATATAAATAAAAGGATAGAATTTAAAAACACATACCTTTACTTACCTTAGTGTTTTAGATATATAAGGAGATTGTGAGTTATGTGAAGGCATCACATATGAGGAACATTAGGTGAACCTATAGAGATTAGTGAAAAAGAGAAAAAAATCAAAATTTTGGTAACCTATGCATATAATAGTTAGAAATAATCTCTATGATACTAGGATTCTAGAAAATTATATGCTTTGAAAAAAGAGTTAGCAGAGACAGAGATATGAGGGACGTAGGAAAATTGGAAAATTAGGATTGTTAAGGGGAGGCTAGAATATTAAAGGCAGATGAATGACAAAATAATGGAAAATGAAAGAAAAATGATTGTATAACACACTAAATCACATTGGAAAGCATGTAAAACATAAATGGTAAAAATGAATGTAGAACATATTAAATCACATTGGGAAGTATGTAAAACATAAATGACAAAAAAATAATTTAGAACATAGTAAATCACGTAGGGAAGAATGTAAAACATAAATGGCAAAAAATAATGTAGAAAATATTAAATCACATTAAGAAATATGTAAAACATAAATGACAAATGAAATATTAATGCAAGAAAACTTTATCAAAGATATCTAAGTGACAAGTAACACCATGTAAGATAAGTATGTCAAATCAAAAATAAATAAAAACATGAATTGCTGAAAATGAAATGTAAGTAAAGATGTAAGATGAACATGAATAATTCATACACAAATAAAAACATTTAAGAATGCCAAATTTCATATGTAAGATAAGTGAAGTCCACAAAATTCAAACAAGAATGTGATGGATAAAATAAAATAAAAAGCTCTAAAGGATGAAAACTCAAACTTAGTGCATGTTCTTAAGATGCAATGTAAGAAAACACAACCACCTAATGACATGACTAGTATGTAAATGATATGGTGTGGTAAATAAATGGTGTAAGGGTGTTTGTGAGGAAGGCCTAGTCTTATCCAAGGTCTTATAATGCAACTCACAAACTATAAACCAAGAGGCATAATAAGGTAGATGTGATCAAGGATGTGATCAATTAAAATCAATATCCAACAAGGTGAACATAAGGAAAATATTATGTAAATAAGGAATGTGAGGCACCTCATGGGTGATGTGAAAATCCTTAGCAATAATGAGACACAATAGGCAAGTGAGAAAAGCAAAGAACTATCAACACCAATGACTTAAGACATTTTGACTAATGAACACAAAGTTTGGGCTAACAAGTGAAGTACATAGATCATCCCATGAAGGTTATATGAATGAAAATTAAAATGGACATACCTTCCCATAATGTGTTCCCATTCCTTAGGACCCCTTACAGAGCCATCAGTCTACTACAAAGATTGGGTACTTATGTGACAAATTAGGTAGCACTATAGAGTTTTTTGAATTATCCTATTTCAATCTACTGGCCTAATACAGCCCAATGGACATCGGCTATATTATGAGGCCAACTATGCAGTTTGAGATTTGATTGGAGATAGGAGACATGCCAAATATAGATCATTTTTTTTGGTGTGATCTAACTTTTATTATAGTTTTTACCTTTTAATCATTACCTTTTGTTTATATTTTATGATTTAGATTTTAACTTGTTTTGGATTTTTCTATTCCTCCTCTTCCATATAGATTCAGAGAACCAAACATGAGTGAAATAAGTGACAAATACAAGAGAGATTAAACTTCATCACTAGAGAAAATGACTTAAATACCAAGGTGTATTAAAACTCCTAGACTTTCCCAAAAGTAAGTGTGTAATCTCAAAAATGACTAATGTGAGCCTCAAAATAAAAGGAAATAATGGAAATATGGGGATCATGAGAGATTCATCTATTTAATAAGTGATACAATGATGAATATGCTCATAGATAAACACAAAGAGGTAAAATAGTGTTATGAAAGGGATGGGGATATGCTATGATAGTGATGTCTCTAGAAAAGTGATATTAACATACAATGGATCTAGTACAACCACCAATGAAATTAGTAGCCATCCCAAAAAGTGGGTTAAATATGTTGTAATATGGTAATTTATAAGGAGATCCTGGTCCTATTCATGGTCTTACACTACAACTCATAAGATCAATGCCAATGAAGCGAATTCTAAATAAGGGGAAAAATAATCAGAAAGATACTAAGGCAAAAAATGACATTAAAAAAATGAAAGAGGTATAAGAACCAAAATGAAAATAAATGCCACATGTAATGTGTAAGAAAACCAAAGAACCCAAAGGTGGCAATGATGCTAGTAAAATGAAAAAGAAGTAAAGTGCATAAAAATAAAGAAACATGAGATAAAAAAAAATAACAAGAAAAATCTATTCTAACATCTATATCAAAGATGAGCATGTGAAATGCAAGTCTATGTGTCTCAAAATGTTTCTTGAAGTTAAATTTGTTTGTTATTATCCATTGTATAATAAGAGTGGGCATTGTAAGATGCCCCAATGGGTAAGTGGATATAGGAATGGGCATCAGAAGATGCAATAAGGTCTAAACAGATATGTGGTTGGACATCATAAGATGCCCCAACATGTGAGGTGGAGTAAGGTAACATTGTACCATTAAAATTATTTGCATTGGGTTGGTAGGTGAATTTGGAGATAGGTAAATGTGTTATTTTGTTATATTTTAAGAATGTTAAATGTGACATAGTATTTTTAGGAGATGTATGAAGAGGTAAAGGAGGTAAAGGAGGACCATTTATGATATGCTTTGGAGTAGGCATTTGAACTAGGTACTCCTTTGGTTCATATGACCTAAAAGGTTGAGGTTCAATGGATGCAACAACATGTTTAAATTTTTTCATGTTATCTATCCTTTCCTTATTGGTGTAGGAAGAAGGATCAACTGTGGTTTGAGTAAAATTAGTGGATGAGGTGTAGGTGTGGGATAATTTTTATTATTCATTAGGTAGTTTATGTTGATGTGATTGTGATTGTGATTCTTTAGATTGAATTTGTGAAACTTGAAGATAGTCTTGATAACATTGTTTTGTGAGAGTATCAAGATTGAAATGTGGACCAAGCAAGGAAGGAAGAATAAATCATTAAATATCATGACAAGAATCATGATAATGACCTATAGTAGCATGCCACCAACAAAACTTATCAGGATTGTACCATTTTGGAGGAGGTTTGTAAGGATCAAAGATCATGGGTTTAGAGGGTGGCACTTTCTTCTTAATTTTTTTTAGACTCAAGGGAAGGTGGGTTAGGTTAAAATTGGTTGAATTGGATGTTTCATTTTGAGGTTGGGGATGCTTAGATGAATCAATGTTATGAGAAAATGATTGTAAATGTTCTTTAGTAGTTGTTTGAGGTGTTTCAAATTAAGTCATAAGAAAGTCTTACCTTTTTCTTAGTCTAAAGCTTATTCTAAAGTTTTAGAGGAAAAAATTTGAACTTTGTATTGAAGGGGACCTTTAATAGCAGTAAAAAAATAGTTTTAAAATAGTATCATCATTCATATTATGGTCCACTTTATGAGATAGAAACTTCCATCATTTGATGAAAGTGTGAGCAGATTCATTAAGAAGTTTCTTGGCATTGATGAAATGGATAAGGTAATTTTTAGGAATGTCATAATGTTGGAATTCCTTCATGGAGCATTGAATAAATCCTCTAGTTGTGAGATAGATTGTCTAAGAAGCTGGTTGTACCATTCAAGTGCATCATCAACAAAAGTTTTGGCTAAGATCTTGGTGGTATCAAACGTGTTAGTTTGGACCCATTCTTTATAGAGATTACCAAAAGACTTAAGAAAGATATTAGGGTCCTTAGTCCCATTATATGTGATAGTTGGAGAAATGTTTCCAATATATATGGATAAAATGAATGGGGATAAAGATTCATTTTGAAGATGTTGAATCATTTTGTTATTCATTGGAGGTTGAGGGATGATATTCCCATTGGCATCTCTAAGAGGAGGAGGGATAAAAAATTTCTTTGGTTGAGACATGATGACTTAAGGTGGTTGACTTATCATGTGTAATAAATTTTGTTTTATTTTCATCATTTGGGAATGATTAGCTGTTTGCATGATGTTCATTTGTTAAACTATTCATGCAAGAATTTGATTTGTGTCGATTTGTGTATTAGTATTTGAAGGTAGGGTATTAGTGTTGTTAAGAGGGAGATTATTAGTGTTGGTGGGAGGAAGGGTATTGGGTGGAGGATTCCCAAAATTGGTATTGGGAAGAGGACTAGGATGAAGGAACTCAACTACATTACATTATGTAGTGATTGGTTTTAGATTAGGAAAAGATGAAGGAATAAAGTGAATAGTTTCATCTAAAGTAATAAAATAAGTGAGGTTATGATCTAAATCATTGATTATGCAATTTTCTTGACTAAGCAAAGGTTGAAAATATGTCATCATTATGAAATGAGACTAGATGACAATATAGAATAGTTACAAAAGAAAAGAGACAGGAAGGATTCAGATAGGAGTACAAAGTTGACTGGGTTGACCTAGTATTGTAACCTGGGACATAAAACAACCTGATAAGGATACAGAGTTGATAGGGTCAATTTAATACTATATCCTGAGGGGTAGAAAGGATTATTTGTTTGATAAAGTTTACTAAGTACTATAGGTAGGGAAAATATATAATTTTTAAGAAACTGTGTGGAATAGAATGATAGTGTACTAAAAATAAAGAAAAAAATTTGCAATATACTTTGAAAGGAAGAAATGGAAGGAAACTCATAATCAATCAGGTCAATGAGGATGTGTTTAAGTAGTTTTTTGTTTTCTTTTTAAATTAAATGTTACTTACTAAAAACTCAAAATAAAATAGGGTTTATGGGGAATACTCGTGGATTAGAAGACATTGTGTACCCCGCTTTGTATCCAGTGATAGTGAGAGCTCCTTTTTGGCTGAGAAGGCTAACCTGCACACATATAAATACTTGACAAAAATGGATTAAAAATAGAGATGGGTGGACTATCTGATCTGAGATTAGTTCTAGGAAGTGGTAAAATTATTTAAAAAGATGTTAGTCCACTATTTATGCAATTAAACAAATAAAAAACATATAAAATTATAATAAATAAATGATATGATAATAATGTTGATTAAGATTCAGTCCTCAAATAAGCTATCAATGTAAATTAAATATTTCTCCCATTAAGTGAAAGTAAAATCTACATCATCTTGTATAACATCTAATTATTCTTTAGTGGCTTCATGAGAGGGTGAATATACAATTATGTAGAGGGCTATCCAAAAGGTTATATCACTCTGGTCAACAAATAAAGGTTGGGAAAGTATGGGAAGATCAATGATATTGGTCACGTCATGAACTAAATTAGGTGGAGTCATCTATAAGCAAGAGGCCATGTTTAAATAATAATAATAATAATAATAATAATAATAATAATAATAAAAGATTACAAATAGAGGCTTAAGATTAAGGTCTCAGATCCTATGAATTAAAAACAATATATCGATGTTGATCCTGATAGGATCAATGTCAATCAGTAGAATCAGTGTTGATTTAGAATGAATTAGTGTCAATTCTCTTTGTGGTTGAGTTTAATAAAATAGAGAATTAGATGAGATAGATTTGCTAACAAGGGTTGATAAATAGATACAGAGAGATGTTAATAATATTTTAAAGGTTAAATAAATGGATAATAGAATACTAATTAACAAATAATGATAAAATGAAATATGATGACTTACCTTCGATCAGTTTGTGAGTAGAATGAAATTCCTTCATAGGCATAGGCAGTTGCTCAGGATTCACAGGGGATATAGATTTAATGCAAAAAATATCTAGCAGAGTGTTGCTACAAACATCAAAAAATCTCCAAGAATTCTAACAATAATTCAAGGCTCTGAGTTTCTAGGTTTGGAATGCAAAGGTAGGTTGAGTATCTATGGTTTGATGTTAATCTAGAGAATCAGTGCTGATCATGGGAGAATCATCATTGGTTCACCCAAAATGGTGCTTTTGTTTCAACCATGGGTAAGAATAGCTTAGATACAGGTGAAGTTGTTTGTAATGACTCCACATGGGGGTAAAGTGGTTAGGGGGATAGATTCCTAGGTTATAAATGGATTTAAGAGGTTGAGATGGGTAAAAAGGTAAAAGTAAAGGCTATTTATCAAGATAGTAAATGGTAAATAAACTAAACCTTAGGATAGGGTTTATTTAGGACTTTAAAATAAATAAGACCTATGACACCTAATTAATCATCCCTAGGGTACAAAATTATAGTATCTACATTTTCCCCTTTTTGTGGAGTAGTATGGAATATGGGTCATGAGACAAAAACCATGAGAGGTCCACTACCCTAGGTTTCTATGAGGAGGTATCCCCCCTCAAAATGGGAGCTGACAGAGGATAAGGAGTGGGTGATGGGTTTAAAAAATAGAATAATGGATGGGATGGATAAATAATAGATAGACTCTAATAAACACAAATGCATAACATGAAGCGTATATTTTTCACTAGCAAGATGAAAGATAATATAAGTAGAGATGCCCCAAGGTGAATCATATAATCAAATGCCATAACTATGAACATGTGGGCTTAATGAAGGCTAAATAAGATAATAAGTAATAGGGTTGGCTAATCGAAGCATCCAGTGTGCTATATGGTGTGAGCATGACCTATAGACAACTGTTCTCAAGGGAAAATTCACTCTTGATGCCCATTGAGGGTAGATACCCAAAAGAGTACATTTTTTACGCAAGTTGTGGGACCATCAAGGGGTTAAAATCCACAAACCTAAAATGGTATAGGTCAAATAATAGGGTAGATGTGGCAAAGAACTATGAATAGCTAAGGAGTAAGGCTAGATGCATATGCAGTTACAAGTAATGCAAAAAGAGTTCAATTGACACCGATCCAAAATGAATTGGTGATGATTCACCCAAATGACATCAATCTAAAATGGACCAATGCTCATCTAAAGTTGGGTATATAAGCAAGTCTAACATAGAAAAGGGCTCATTTACTATTTGTGAAACCCAAATAACATTTGAGAGATCAAATGATAAAAGTGTGATGAAATGAGATGGAGGTTACTAACATAGGTTACAATAATGATGATGCTCATAGGATGAGGTAAGTTAATTATTTTATTAATTTTTAGGTTTCTTAAAAATTTTGAAGATTTTTAGGCTTTTAGGGGCTAGGGTTAGGCTAGGGTAATGGATGATATGGCATTAAATAATCGGTGTTAATTCCCTAGTGAATTAGTGATGATATATAAGCAATCAATGTCATTTTAACATGTTTCAAAGAAACGGTGCTGATCCAAGTATAATGGCATCAATCCATAAGGGATCAGTGCTAATTCACATAAAAATGTGAAGGGCTTAGAATATAGATAGGGTTTAGGATAAGTGAGATTTTTATAGAATATTTTAGGCTTATAAGGGATATTGATGATAGGTATGGGGGCTACTATGTATGCGAGATGTTACCTTTATTAGATTAATTATGAGTTTATCAAAATAATGATGACTAGGCCCATCTAGAGGTCATAGGCTTGGGAGGAGTATGTCACTACTAATGCATCCATTGAGACATAGGATTTTTAGTGGCTTTAGTGAAGTGGTGGGATGTCATGACCGAGACCTTATATCTATTGACTAGGGAGATGACCATCATAGAGGAGGACATTTACCAGATTTTATGATTTTTAGTGCAAGGAGTACCCATAGTATTAGTGGATGATTAGGGTTGAGGATCAGGCTTGAGATGCCTATATGGTGATGATGCAAAGGGTATTAGTTTTTTTGTTTTTATATTTCATTTTGAACCTCTATATAGAGATAACACAATAGGGAGAGGTATGTTTACCTTGATGATGTAGGCAATATCATGCTATGCACTCCTAGAATTAAGGGGAGGGAGATTTTCATGGAACTTTACTAGTGTTTTTATGGACATGATAGAGTGTCATACCATTTTTATTGGGTATTTACCTTGTTGTCATAGATTTACAAGGATTTTTTGGGATGGATAACCTAGAGGTGCTATGGTTTAGATGTGATTATCATATTATAGTGTTGGGCCTATGATTACATTAGGATAGTGCACCCCATTGGTACCCATGGATATGGTGGTAAGAGACAAAGTACAATATGGCCTTCCTATGATGGTTGTCCAATATAGTGTAGGGATTTATAAATGGTGTTGTTAGAGACTTGTATTATTATAAAAGGTTTCTATAGGGTTTGAGGGCCACTGATATTATATGGAGACCTTATCTATTATTTCTTGAGTGACCTAGGGTAGAGGTAGAGCTGATAGGGGTATGGAGGGAATGATGGGTGTTGGGGAGAGGATAGATTACTTGTAATATATCCATTTTGGTTGAGTACAATAGTAGTTTGGGATAGTTTAGGATATAACATGGGCCTCACATGTATATAGGTAAGATGAGACCGAGTAGGAGCTACCTCAACTAGTGACAAGAGATGTCTTGGTAGAGGAGGAGCAAGTGTTGATAGGCAAGGACATGAATGATGTGGGGTATACTCCCACATATACATCATGGTGGGTTGAGTAGTGGAAATAATGGTAGGATAGGGTGGTCTAGTCATGCTAAGGAGGAGGGGATGAGGAGATGGAAGAGGCTGAGGAAGAGGCTGATTTTAGGGAGACAGAAGAGGAGACAAATGATGAGATGGGAGATGAGGTGATTAAAGGAGAGGTTGGGGGAGATGAGGAGATAGAAGATGAAGAAATAGATGTGGGTGATCTGATCATAGAGAGGATACACTAAGGGCTCAGTGTACCACATTACAGGGATAACTAGCTATAACACAAGGGGCACTGACTATAGTGTTGGTTAAGGGGGATACCCTTTAGGTTTGATTAGATAACTTACAAGTGGGATTTGACTCTTTGAATTTGAGTCATGACATGGTGGTGGAGGATTGAGATAGGTATAATGTGGAGAGGGACACCCTAAAGAGAAGGGAGGGAGATAGAGAATCCTTAATGTAGATCATTAGAAAGGTGGTAGGGTTGAGTACGAGACCAACATGGATCATAAACATTGAGCGGTATAGGGAGATAAAAATAAAGATGAGATAATATAATTAGATCATGATATATCATCTTCCAAAGACTCCATGCTATACAACCCATATAACCACACAAGGAAAATCCTCTAAGTGCATGCACACAAGATCAATTAGTATGGGTAACATCTCTTAGAGGAGAAATATGGCCAAGGATAGAGATGGCTATGGGGGTGGAGATGGGGGTGGATATATACCAAGTATTCATCTAAGTAGCTTACAGTTCACTTAGTAGATCTGCATGTATTATATTCACTGTACTAGCTAGAGAGCCATGGACATGTATACAGATACTTTGATGTACATTGATCTTTTGATATATATGTTTCCTACTTATGGATTATGGCATTGTCATGGCTTTATGGATTATTTTTATGCTTATGGATGTTACAGATTATGTTTATGCTTATGGATGTATATGATATGATGGATTATAGTTATTAGAGTTAAGGATCATGGATTATAGATAGTTTATGCATTATCAATTTATATGCAATGTGATTAGATTATGATATTTTTACATGTGATGGATTTATATTTTCAAATGGTTATTGATTATGGATGTTATCAATTAGATTATTGTGATTATGAATTTCATGTGATGTAATTACATGATTTGAATATGTATTTAAATGTTTATCAAATGTTTTATGGATTATGCATGGATTATGGAGTATGCATGGATTATGGATATGGATATTATTTTGATAGATGGATTAATGTTTATGTTTATAATAGATATGATTTGGATTATGTGATTATGAACTGATTATATTATGGATTATGTATTTACAATGGTTTAAATTATGATTTGGATTTATGATTATGGATTATAAGTAATGTTTATGGATCATGATTATGGATTATGGATTATGATTTTCATAACTTACTAATTATGTTCATAGATTTTTGAAGTTAGGATATTGGTTAATATAGGTAGGAAATTTTGTAATAAATTTATTTTCAAAGGGCTTGTTGATCATTTATTGGCTTGTAGCATGACCCAAGAAAAACTACATGAAAGGGAGGCATATGAATCCTTTAACTAACTATTAATAACAATATTAACAACTTTAGGTCAACTAAGTTTAGGATCTTATTGATTTGATTTGAGGATTTGATAGCAAGTCATTCTAAGAAGAAGATGTCTCCATCTTTCATATCCACAATGAAGGGTCAACCCTAGAATCCTTTTGTGTCAATCCATGTAGACTGATCAATGAGGGAAGTCCAATCAATTAAAGAAATCTGATTGATGTGGGAAGATTTCTAGGGATATTTTTTTCATGATAACCATCCTTAAAGGGGGTGGTCTATATTTTGAGGTATGATTTTTTAAACAATTGTCATTGGAGGGAGCAGTCTATACTTTTGATATTTTGTAGAGATTTACAGATTATGGATTTACATAGTTATCCATTGAGGGATTAGTCTATTCATATTATGTTGCCTTTGTAAATGATTTGCTTTTTACTGATATTTTTGTTTTATGGATTGGCCTCAAGTATCCTAGGATAATTTCTCAAATCTTTGATAATAAGATAAAACACTTATTCTCAAAATGAATTAGTGATAGGGAGGGATTTTAGGGAATAATGATTTGGAGCTCCTTCCCATTATAGGTAAAGCTTATGTGATTAGAGCATGCTATGAATAGCTCCAAGGTATTCATATTTAAGGTTAACAATAGGAAATGTTACCAGAAAACCACATGTCTCTATATATCATTATTTGGTATAAGGATATGAAACCTATACACTAAACTATAGATACCAATGTGATTAAGATTTATTAATAGTAGAAAGGATGCAAATGCAATGCATTAAGAGGCTTGTGCTCTGATTTTCCATTAAGAGAGGCTAAGTGATATGCCCCAAATCCGTAATTATGGGTGATGATATATAGTCTGAGCCAATTTGGGGAAAATTTTCCCCTTTTGATTTTTCCCATATTAGTTACATATTGACTTATTTTAAGACAAGGTTGTCAATTTTATATTCATGTTGTTTTAAATTTTTATTATAGGCATGTTTAAATCATTTTTGATATACATGTAAATGGTCAAGGGCAACTAAGTGATGCTTTTTTAAAATTTTAAGTTGGGCTAATCGTTCCTAATGAAAGTCATCCTCAGAAATGATATCTTTTAGGGAGATGTGAAGGGAAGGAATCTAAAATTTGAGAGAAAGTATAACTTCACTACCATATACTAGGGAGAAAGGGGTAGTGCCTATATGGGTTCAAATACTAGTTTGATAAGCCCATAAGTCATAGGGAACATGGAGATGTCAGTTTTTATTTGCTTCATTAACAACTTTGGTTAGGATTTTGACAAGATTTTTATTGGATGCCTCATCCTATCTATTAACTTGAGGATAGTAAGGCGAAGAAAAGTTAGGCTTAATTCTATAAGAATCATAGAGCTCATACACCTTTTTGTTCTTAAAATATTTTTTGTTATCTTTGATGATCTCATGAGGGACATCCAAGTGATAAAAGATATGTTAAGTAATGAATTCAATGATTTTATCTGCTTTGGTCAAGATAAGGAGGATATTCTCCACCCACTTAGTAAAATACTCAATGGCGATAATGATAAACCCATGATGCTAAGAATATTTAGGATTGATTTGACCTATAATATCAATCCCCCATTAGGAGAAAGGCCAAAATCTTGAGCTACTTGCAATGTTTGGATAGGGACATGGTATAGGTTAGCAAATTGTTGACACTTGACACATTTTTTAACATACTCACAATAGTCTTGATTTAAATTGGGCCAATAATAGCCCAACCATAAGATTATTTTAGTGATGGTGCAACCACTAAAATGTCTTCCACATGACCCATCATGAGCTTATTTTATAGCAAAGGTAGCCTCATGATTTTGAAGACAATGAAGAAGAGTCTCATAGAAACCATGCTTATAAATAATATCCCCCAATATGACAAAATGGGTGACATGATGATGGAAAGCTCACTTACCATTTTGAGATAGATCTAGAGGAATAATCCCCCTAGATAAGTAATCAAATATTTTTATGTATCAGAGCTCTAAGGGATTTTCCTCCATGTTATGGATGGATAGAAGGTCAACTTTGGTAAAGGAAGGTTAATTAATCCTATGAATGAGGACAAATAACTTAGACTCCTGAGATGAGGATGGGATAAAAGAGACAAGGGAAGCCATAATATCCATAAATTTGTTAGTTGATCTAGGATTGTCTTAGATAGCATAATTATCAAAGGTGGATAGCAATTGATCATCTAAGGTCTTATAATTTTTAAGGGTATCATTCTTACACTAATAGATGCCCTTAATTTGATTAACCATAAGATGGGAATCACCATAGATATTGAGTGTTTTAATACCCAAAGCTAAGGCAATTTGGAGACCTATAATTAAATACTCATACTCTACAATATTATTAGTGTAGTCAAAATCAAGTTTAAAGGATAGAGGGATAGGTGTCCCCCTAGGAGGAATTAGGATAATTTTGGCTCCTCCACCATGTTCACACTTAGATCCATTAAAGAAAAGAGTCATTTGATATTGCATATTTGGTTGAGACGTGGAGGCTATAGATTCGTCTAAGAATTCATAGTTAACCGGTTGATTATCAAAAAGAGGCACTTCAACAAGTTGATCAACAATAATTTGACCTTTAACTAATTTTTGATGTATAAATTCTAGATCAAATTCCACCAAAAGCATAATCCATTTTTCCATTCATTGATTTTGGTAAGGCTTGGAGTGCATAAACTTTAGGGGATTGGTATTTATGATGACATAGGTTTTATGATTGAGAGAATAATGTCATAGATTAGTAGTGATAAATACTAGATCTAGACATAAATTTCTAATATGAGAATAACGTGTCTCATATTCAAAAAGTGTACAATTGATATAGTACATTGATTACTCTTTATGTTTCTCATCACAATGGGACATAATGTCTTCCAGGGTATGGTCAATATCAAAAATATATTCTTTTAGAGGGGTGATAATTGGTAGTGAGAGAAGGTATCTCTTAAGATCTTCAAAGGCTTACTAATAACTAGAGTCCTAATTAAAATGGATATCCTTCCTTAAAAGATGATGAAATGGTTAACAATGATTGAATAACTGGGAGATAAAATGACAGATAGATTGTAGTTTACCTTATAAACTATGGAGTTACTTAAGATTGGATGGGGGTGGCATTTCTAGAATGGATTTGATTTTGGCAAGGTCAACTTATATCCCATGAATGGAGATAATAAAACCCAAAAGCTTACCTGTTAACACTCCAAAAATGCATTTCTTGGAATTTATATGAACACAAATTGGATTAAGTGAATGAATATACCATTTAAGATGGAAAGGTGATCTTTGCATAGCTTTGATTTATCGAGGAGATCATCTACATAATCCTCCAAAATCTTATGGATGATATCATGGAAATTGTAAGCCATGGCTCTTTGATAAGTGGCTCCTGCATTCTTTAGGTTGAATGGCATAATGTGATAGTAAAAATTCCCCTAGGGAATAATAAATGAGGTCTTATGTTGGTCTTTTGGTGTGATAAAGATATGATTATAGATAGAGAAACCATCCTCTAGTAACAAAATTTTATGGCCAATAGTTAAGTCTAATAACTTGTCAATATTAGGGAGAGGGAAATCATCCTTCAGACAAGCAAGATTAAGGTATCAAAAATTGCTATAAAGGCAAAGTCCCCATATAGGCTTCATTACAAGGATGATGTTAGATACCCATTGAGGGTAATCAATAGGTTAGATAAAGTTAATGAATATGAGTCACTTTAACTCTTCTTTGACCAAGATTGCAATATGAGGATGCATTTTTCATAGATTTTGCTTGATAATTTTAGCATTTGGGAAGGTAATAATGTTATGGATGATAATTACAAGATCGATACTAGGTATATATTTATAGGACTAAGTGAATGCTTCATTATGCTTTATTAGAAATGTAGTGAAATCTTGGTACTCCTGGGGATAAAAGGATTTATTGACCTTAACTATGCACAAAGTCTTTGGGGACCCTATGTTAATAGTAATAGTGGCCTCATTTAAGATACTAGAGGTTTTTGATAGAAGGGATTTATGTAAATTGGAATTCTTAGTACCTAAATAAGTTAAGATCAACTCTGTTGGGTGAATATTTTGTCAGCCAACTAACTGGTGACCAAAATAGTTCCTATCACCACAATATAGGGAGATTGGTCATCCAATGTTGCAGGTTTACCACATCCAAAGGGGACAAATCTCTCCTCTCATCAAGGGGAGGTTCCTTATTAAATATGCAGAGGCTATATACTATATACATAAGTAGAAAGTAAGACATGAGTGGAATGAACCAACCATCTCTCTTTTTTTAGAGATGATGCTAACAAATAGATGAGAAAATCCAAGTGTAAACATTGAAGGCACTTCTCTTATTTCAGAAGTGTTCTTGTAGGAAACAACAGGAGTTTCTTTTAGGTAGCAAAAGTAACTGATGATAATAGGGCACAATAACCAGCATGATGAAATAAAACACAAAGTTTCCAACTTAACTAACTAAAGAGTATATCACAAAGGATAATGGGGGCACAAAGTCATCCTAGAATCTCAACATAGAAAGAAAAGAAAAACATAGACTGAAAGAAAATGTGAAAGTGTAAAGTCTTCTCACAGTTGGCTTCAGGACACCTCCATTTTTACCTCCACTAATTCTACTTGTCAAATTAAATAAATAAGAATGCTTCTAGGAAACAAACATAAGAACAATTTCCTAAAGTAGCACAAGCCAAAATAGCACAAAGTTTGCAAACAACTTGCTTTCTCATTCAGATAAAATGAAATGAAATTACAATCTGAGCTCAAAGTCTTAGTCTTCTTATTTCAAAATGGGTAGAGTTTCACTCTTGTAAAAATGAAAAGTCTCCTTTACAAATGAGAGATATTACAATCTTATATCAACTATGCAAGGATTTGTGCTTTTTTCCATGGGACAGCCCATGCTGCAGTCAATGTCTTCAATGCACCTTCAGTCCTGTCTGGAGAGACCATGTTGAGAACAATGCATTGCCATAACTATGGCATGTCCCTTCATCTAATATGTCTCTTCTTTGGTATGGACTGTCTGGTCCTTTTCCTGATTAATGCACAACTATCCAATTTTACCATTACTTTATGGAAGAAAAATAAGCTTGCATCTTTGATTTGGTGCACCCAAAAGTCTAAGTCTACTCGATCCACTGTTTCACCTACTGGAAATAATTCTTTTGAAAATATTTTTGGTCCTTTGCATTGATCTTCTCTTCCTTGTAGCAATTTAAATCTTTAGGCTTTCTTTTCATTTAATCACTTCTTTGTTCTTCCTTTAAGTTCCATGCTCTATTTAAATTTCCATAAATTTTCCCTCACTTTAAATTTGACGTCTGAGGGGCCGTCAATGGTCGCCAGCTGCTTGAACCATGTTGAACCTTAAACCAGTGAACCTATGAAAGTTCATTGGTTCATTCTATCTCTTTTGTTTTATCGCTTCTTGGTTTAATCACTTCTTTGCTCATTGGTTGAACCATTTGTTGAACCACTTGTTTGCTACTTTTTCCTTTACTGAGGTTGCCTTTGAACTTTTGAACCTATGAACCATTAAAATTTGAACTCTTTCGGTTCAAAGTTCAATCAGTTCATTGGTTCATTTTGTGTCTCACTCAATCATTGCTTCCTTTATCTTTCTAAGCTCTGGTTGAACCTTTGACCCTTGAACCAGTTGAACCATTCGGTTCAACGATTCAATGGTTCAATCGATTCATTCAGTTCATCCTTGGAACCCCTTTTTGTCCAAGTCTTTGAAGATTCCTTCTTGCATCTTTGTTCAGCCTTTGGAACGTCCCAAAGGGAAGGTGTCCCTTTGGGTCCTTGGAAAAGGTCCTTTGTTTGATGTCAAGTGTCCCCCGCAAGGGTATCTACCCTTTAGGATTTTTTGGGCAGACTTCAGGCTTCAACTTTCCCAGTGGGTTCTTGCTTCTTCGGTGGGCTTTTGGCTCTCAGGATTTTTTCATCGAGCTTTTCCTTTAGACAAAAAGTTTGAAAGAAAGCTTCTTTTCCTTAGCCATTTGTTCCTTTCAATTTCTTTGGGCTTTCTTCCCAAGTGAATTACTTCGGCCTTCTTCACTTAATCATTCCCATCAGATAAAAAGTCCAAAATAATTGTTACTTTTGGGCCTTTGAACAAATCTAAAGGAATTATATCTTTTCTTTGACCTTAAAACCAATGTTGTATGCCCTCCACAAGGGCACTTGCCTCTTTGGCTTTGGGGCAGCCCCTTGAACCTACCAATTGAACCAACCGATTGAACCAACTTTGGTTTAATTGTTTAATGGTTTAAATGGTTCATTCTTCATTATTTGGCTAAGTCTTTTTTATCTTTTGCACCAAGCATGTTGAACTAATTGGTTGTTGAACTCACCTAAGTGTTGAGAGCTTGCTTCTTTCCTGTAGAGTCCGTAGAAATCAACATGCGAAGCTCATAGAACTTGGCCTGTAGAGTTTGTAGATTTTCTTCCTACATAGTTCATAGATTCAAGCCTATAGAGTCCGTAGATTCAAGCCTGTATAGTCTGTAGATTTCTAGAAAAGCTTTGAAAAATGAAGAACCTGAATGTTCAGAATACATTTTCAAAAGGGAAGAGACAATATTGGTCTGTAGGACCAAAATAGTTCAAATGTTGTCCCAAAAATGAGTGATATTTTTGGGGGATAATAGCTGGCTCCAGTTGGGGAACTTCCCTCAGTTGAAAACTTGGAACAGCTGAGGGGAGTAGAAACCAGAATCTCTAGTGCCTTGAAGTGTGCCATTGGGCTATAGAGTCATGCTACCCAAAAGGAAAGGCTCCAAAAATGAAAATAAAAAAAACAAAATAGAACTAAAGACTATACAGATATACATATTTATAGGTGAACTTATCTGATACTTCAAGAATTGAAGTACTTTAGATGTTGCTCCTTATGAGGCGAAGAAAAGGGGATGCCATCGTGATAAACTAGTAGGAAACCATTTTGTCCCCAAAAATGGTGATGGGCGAATGGAGCTCTCCACCAGGAAACCAATTTTTTACATCTTCCTCTTGGCCTTTTCTTCTTCTTGCCCCATGGTGGGATGTGGTCTTCAATTTGAAAACCATAACTCCTTGCTCTCTTGGTGAAGGCCTCCTTTTGCTGATTTTGGAGTACAGTAGTATGGTCCACCACCATAGCTTGCTATTCTACTAGTTCAGTCTAGCACATATTTTGATTGTCAGCATTAGACCCCTAAAAAACCATTAGCTCAGCATCTCCTTTGGTGTGAAGGAGCTTGATCTCTTCATCCTGAGCAGTCTTCAATCTGAGCAATAGAGATCTACATCCAACATGAGTGGAATAATTATTGCCATCAGATTATAAGATCCAAGCATCATCAAAAGCTGATCTTTTATTATATTTCTCTTCATCAGAGATGGAAGATCCTTCTTGATTTATACTGCACCCTACCAATTCTTTTGATTCCTGATTTGGATCAAATCATGGATTGCCAGCTATGGGACTTTGATCAGCTGAGACATGAGCATCCTCTGTGGTTAAGGAGTAATTACCCCTACCTAAAGGCTCAAACAAAATTTGAGGAATAGGGGTTGACATTTGGGTGACCACAATCTTTGCCTCAAACAGGTCCACACCTAGCTCTTCACCAATGTTTAATTTCTCAAGATTGGCTTATAGGGATTCAAACTTAGTCATTTGAATTTTGTATTTCTTGACATGATCAATCATGTCAAATGACTGAGATGGACTTGGAAGAGAGGATGGGAGTTCATCCTTTTGGTTTTTGGGAGGGGGAAGACTGATCTACAAAGTTGAAGTAGAAGGTGCAAAGATGTTTGATGTACTAACCTTCTTGGCAATCACTGGGTCCTTTGACTGAAAAGGCAGAGTGGTTCCCTGCTTAGCAATTGGAATTGTAGGCTGAGTTCATTTCTCTATTCTTTCTTTATCAGCTTGTTGGGTTGACTGATTTTTAGATCAGGTGAATACTACATATGATTCTTCGACTACTTCACCTTCACTTTTGGGTTCATCCTAGTACTTCAGGAAACCAATGTGGGAATCACCAGCTAATTCTTATAGATCCTCCTTGAATATATCAGTGCCATTTTCTTGCTTAAACTCAGGTTGGAAATAGGAAACATGTTCTATTTCCAGATATCCAATTGCTGAGTTGGTTGGAGGTGCTTCAAGGGTAAGGTTCCTCTGTGGGGGAGGAAGACGATTTGGTTGCCCTTGACTTCTGGCAGCATTGCCTTGATATGGCTGATTAGGGAATGTCCTCCTTGGTATATCTTTATATAGAGGAGCAGAATACATACGTTGTGCCATTTGCATTTTCAAGGCTAGTAATTCATTTGCCAGCTTTTGTACCATTGGGTCAGTGGTGACTGTGGGTGAGTATTCAAAATATGAAGAGGGTTTGCCTCTATTTGGATCTCTCCTTATCTTTTTTGCCAAGATAAGGTCATCTTCTAGCTCAGTAGCCAAGTCTTGAGTAGCCTCAAGGTCTATGTGTCTAGCCCGTCTCAATAGAAAACTCACTTTAGGCAGCTATGAGTTGATGAAGAAGCATTTGAGATTCTGAGGTGTTGGTTGGGTGACCATGGGAATCCAGTGCCTCAGCTTGTTGAACCTAGAAAAAAAATCCCTCATAGGCTCATGAGGTTCCTTCTTCATCTAAGTGAGTTGGGCTAGCAAAGCATGTGCATCCTCTACAGGCTTGAACCTGGCTTCAAACTTGGCTTTGAGTGTATCCCACTCAGTCAATGATCTAGCTTGCAGATGGTAGAACCAATTTACAGTAGCACCTTGTATGGTCTCCACAAAAAGCCTGACTGCCACATCTTTAAATTCCACCCCTATCACATCACAAGCTATGCTAAAGGCTGCAATGTGTTCATTAGGATGAACCTTCCCATCACCAAAGAATTTAGGGAAATTCTTCCTTGAACTGCGTGGAAGCTCATGTAAAGGTGGAGTCAAGTTGAGTGGGCCAAAAGAGTTACCCTAGGGGCCTCAAACTGCCATGTTTTAATTATGTAAAATAGGCATAACAAATCTAGGTGGAGTGGCTAGATTGTGAATCAAAAATGGAAAAGGATTGGCCCTACTTCAGCTTGAGGCTTGAGGCGTCAAACTGTGCACTCTTTCCCAGCAACTCTGGTTTTACAGACCAGATAATATAACAGAGTTAGAGGAAGATGGTAAGGCTATAATGATAATGGGTAAGACATGGAACAGAGTTGTTAGAGTCTATAATGGATAAGGGTTATAATGATGATGGGTAAGACATAGGTGATGTGTCAATTTGAAACTTGAGGTTCCAAATTGCATAAAATTACTATGTCCCTAGTGGAATCACCAAAAATTGTTGGGTGAATATTTTGTCAGCTAGCTAACTGGTGACCAAAATAGTTCCTATCACCATAGCATAGGGATATTGGTCATCCAATATTGTAGGTTTACCACATCCAAAGGGGACAAATCTCTCCTCTCATCAAGGGGAGGTTCCCTATTAAATATGTGGAGGTTATATACTATATATATAATCAAATAGTAAGACAGAGGTGGAATGAACCATCCATCTCTCCTTTTTCAGAGATGATGCTAACAAACAAATGAGAAAATCTTGGTGTAAACACTAAAGGCACTTCTCTTCTTTCAGAAGTGTTCTTGCAGGAAACAACAGGAGTTTCTTTCAGGTAGCAAAAGTAACTGATGACAACAGGGTGAAATAACCAGTAGGATGAAATAGAACACAAAGTTTCCACCTCAACTACCCAAAGAGTATATCATAAAGGATAATGGGGGCACAAAGTCATCCCAAAATCCTCAACATAGAAAGAAAATAAAAGCACAGACTAAAAGCAAACGTGAAAGTGCAAAGTCTTCTCATAGTTGGCTTTAGGACACCTCCCTTTTTACCTTCACTAATTCTGCTTGTCAAATTAAATAAATACGAATGCTTCTAGGAAACAAATGCAAGAACAATTTCCTAAATTAGCATAAGCCAAAACAGCACAAAGTCTGTAAACAACTTGCTTTCTCATTCAGATAAAATGAAATGAAATTACAATCTGAGCTCAAAGTTTGTCTTCTTTCAAAATGGGCAGAGTTTCGCTCTTGTAAAAATGAAAATTCTCCCTTACAAATGAGAGATATTACAATATTATATCAACTACACAAGGATTTGTGCTTTTTTCCATGGGACGGCCCATGCTGCAGTCAACGTCTTCAATGCACCTTCAGTCCTATCTGGAGAGACCATGCTGAGAATAGTGCACTGCCATAACTATGGTGTGTCCCTTCATCTAATATGTCTCTTCTTTGGTATGGACTGTCTGATCCTTTTCCTGATATCTGCATAGCTATCCAATTTTTCCATTACTTTATGAAAGAAAAATAGGCTTGCATCCTTGATTTGGTGTGCCCAGAAGTCTAAGTCTACTCGATCCACTATTTCAGCCTATTGGAAATAATTCTTTTGAAAATATTTCTGGTCCTTTACATTGATCTTCTCTTCCCTATAGCAATTTAAATCTTCAGGCTTTCTTTTCATTTAATCACTTCTTGGTTCTTCCTTTAAGTTTCGCGCTCTATTTGAATTTCCATAGATTTTCCCTCACTTTAAATTTGATGTCTGAGGGGCCGTCAATGGTCGCCAGCTACTTGAACCATGTTGAACCTTGAACCAGTGAACCTATGATAGTTCATTGGTTCATTCTATCTCTTTTGTTTTATTGCTTCTTGGTTCAATCACTTCTTCACTCCTTAGTTGAACCATCTGTTGAACCACTTGTTTGTTGCTTTTTCCTTGACTGAGTCCGCCTTTGAACTTTTGAACCTATGAACCATTGAACTTTGAACTCTTTCGGTTCAAAGTTTAATCAGTTCATTGGTTCATTCTATGTCTCACTCAATCATTGCTTCCTTTATCTTTCTAAGCTCTGGTTGAACCTTGAACCTTGAACCAGTTAAACCATTCAGTTCAATGGTTCAATTGGTTCATTTAGTTCATCCTTGGAAGCCCTTTTTGTCTAAGTCTTTGAAGATTCCTTTATGCGTCTTTATTCAGCCTTTGGAACATCTCGAAGGGAAGGTGTCCCTTTAGTTCCTTGGAAAATGTCCTTTTTCTGATGTCAAGTGTCCCCCACAAGGGTATCTACCCTTTAGGATTTTTTGGGTGGACTTCAGGCTTCAAATTTCCTGATGGGTTCTTGCTTTTTTGGTGGGCTTTTGGCTCTCAATCTTTTTTCGTCAGGCTTTTCCTTCACACAAAAAGTCTGAAGGAATTCCTTTGGATGAAAAGTCTAAAAGAAAGCTTCTTTTCCTTAGTTGTTTGTTCCTTTCAATTTCTTCGAGCTTTCTTCCCAAGTGAATTCCTTCAGCCTTCTTCACTTAATCATTCCCATCGGACAAAAAGTCTAAAAGAATTGTTCCTTTTGGGCCTTTGAATAAATCTGAAGGAATTTTATCTTTTCTTTGATCTTCGAACCATTGTTGCCTGCCCTCTGCAAGGGCACTTGCCTCTTTGGCTTTGGGGCAACCCTTTGAACCTACCGATTGAACCAACTTTGGTTCAACGGTTCAATGGTTCAAATGGTTCATTCTTCATTATTTGGCTAAGTCTTTTTGATCTTTTACACCAAGCATGTTGAACCAATTGGTCATTGAACCCATTGAACTTGCCTAAGTTTTGAGAGCTTGCTTCTTTCCTGCAGAGTCCATAGAAATCAACATGTGAAGCTCGTAGAACTTGGCCTGTAGAGTCCATAGATTTTCTTCCTACAGAGTTTGTAGATTCAAACCTACAGAGTCCATAGATTCAAGCCTGCAGAGTCCGTAGATTTTTGGAAAGCTTTGAAAATGAAGAACTCGAATGCTCAAAATAAATTTTGAAAAGGGAAGAGAGAATTTTGGTCTGTAGGACCAAAATAGTTCAAATGTTATCCCAAAAATGAGTGATATTTTTGGGGGACAACAAACTCATCATCCTAGCACTGAAGAATAGGGATGGTGGGAGAATCCTACCCTATCATGTCTAGGTAAAATAGAGGAATGGTTTAGATTCATCCACTATAATGATAGACGAGAGGCTCTACAATAATGGCATTGAATATAAATTTCTTTAAAGGAATGGATACGATGTTGTCAATCAAAGAATGGGTACTAGATGGTGAATATGGTGTATCCTCTTTGGGGATGGGAGGGAGAATAATATTTAGGGAGGATTTGGGATTTTTGTTGAAATTGAGGCCATGTTTTTCATGGGGTTTTCTAAAATCACCCAATACAACCTTGTGTAGGCCTTGTTTATAATGTCCTATTCTAAAACCTTTCCAAGTATACCATTATAGGTATGTCTTTACATAATAGTGTTTGTCAAGGAATGAAAAGTTTGATGTAAATAGTTTAGCATGAGTTTGTTTAGAAGGGCCAGAAGAAGGTTAGTCAAGTCCCCCACAGATTAAATGGGTGTAAAGGAATGGTGGAATAAAAGGAATAGATTCCCCTAGATTTGGATAATAAGCTAACTATTTTTTAGGGCATCTATATTCTTGTGGAGTAAGGAGAGTATTGAGTTTAAGTAATGGTACTATCTGATTGAAAGTTGTTGAAATACAAAATCAATAAACTCATTATTTAGTATTGATGCAAGAATTGTTGTGATATTGGATGCTTCATTGGATGAGGATGGGGTATCCCTTTGCAACAAAATTAGGACCTCATTAGGTTAAATGGTGAGGTTGCAAGTTTTGAAGGGATGGGGGTCAGCTGGGAAGTATGAATTTTACCCTCATGTTTAAACTTAATATATAGTTTGTTGTTCCCAAAATCCATCACCTGTTTTTGGGGACAACATATCAACTATTTTGGTCTTGTAGGCCAAAATTCTCTCTTCCCTCAAAAGAAAATGTTCTAAGCATTTAAGTTCTTTAATTATTCAAGCATTTTCAGCTAAGGAACTCGCAAGTTCAATGGGTTCAACAAATTCAATAGGTGAGCTCTCACAAAGGAACAAGTTCCAAACACTTAGGCAATTTCAACATCGAGGTTCAACCGAAAGGTCCATCAACAGGCTTCAAACAAAAGATTTAACCATTGAACCCTGCCTCCAAAGGTTCAAAGGTTCAACGAGTTCAAAGGTTCAACGACATCGGTAGACTTAAAAGACTTAAGCACTTAGGCAAGTTCAAAGTTCAACCACTTCGGAAAGTTCAATGGCTTAAAAGGACTTAAAGAAAAGTAGACTTCAAAGAAGAAAGATTTAACCGTTGAACCGTTGAACCTTGAACCAAAAGGGTTCAAAGTTTAAAGGTTCAATGAGTTCAATAAAAAAGAAAAGAATCCACTGAGTTAAATAAAGAGAATGAACCATTAAACTTTGAACCAAAATGGTTCAAGGTTCAAAGGTTCAAAGGTTCAAGGTTCAAATTGGTTCAAGAGACCAGTGACTAGTGATGTCCCCGTAGATGTCAAATTTATAAGTCATGAAATAACCGTTGATTTTCAAATGTGGCGTAGACCCTAAAAACAAACTCAACAACCAACTAAAGAGGAAGCCAAAATATCCTACTGAAGGTAAGAAGATAGCCTAAGAGCTCAAATTACAAAAAGAAAGAGGGAAATCTATAGGAGATACTAAAACATCTATAGGGGAGTTATTCTAGTAGGTAGAACAGTCCACCGAGTATACATCTGAGTGCATAAACATTCAAAGTCATGGCCTATTTTTCTCCCTTTGAATAAAAGTGAGTGGACAGCTGTGTACTTATCTAAAAAATAGACCAAATGACCCATGCTGAGGACAAGACATTTGATATGAATTGACACACCACAGTTAAGGCCGATGCCCTGTTCTAACATGGCCCCTTGATAGAACTGAAAATGCATTCAAGGCATTGATTGCATAGCATGGGCCATTCCATGAAACAAAGTGACAAGTCTTTCTTGACTGCTATATATTGTAATCTCTAATTTTATGCAAGAGAGATCTTTTTTTTAATAGAAGTGAAACTCTGCCCAAATTGAAAGGCATTTCTTGAGACTTTGAGCTCAAATTGTTAATCATATTTCTTTATTTGAATGAGAAAGACAGTGACCTTTCAGACTTTGTGCTAGAATAGCTTGTGTTGTTGAGGAAATTGTTCTTATTTCTATTTCCTGAATGCATTCTTGTCCATTTAGTTAAATAAGCAGAACTAGTGGAAGTAACTAGGAAGGTGTCCCGAAGCTGACTGTGGAGAGACTTTGTGCTGCCACAATTATCTTTAGTGTGTTTATTTTTTGTTTCTATTTAAAAGATCTTGGAATGACTTTGTGCCCCCATTATCCTTCATATTTCACTCTTTGGCAGTTGAGGGGGAGACTTTGTGCTACACCTCATTCTGTTGGTTATTGTGCCCTATTATATTTACTTGTCACTACCAGAAAGATTCATGTTGTTTACTAAACAACACTTCTAAAAGAAGAGAAGTGTCTTCTATCATTTCACCAATATTTCTCCTTTGATTTGTGAACATTATCTTTGAAAAAAGAGAGATGGATGGTGTTATCCTACCCTTGAGTGTTATTTTTAGCTTATTTATAGTATATATATATATAATACCTCATATTTATAGGGAACCTTTCCTTGATGAGAGGAGAGATTTGTCCCCTTTTGATGTGGTAAACCTACACATTTAGCTAATCAATCTCCTTATGATATGGTTGAAACAACCTATTTTTCTCATCAGTTAGCTGGTGATAAAATATTCACCCAATAGTTTTTGGTGAATCCGCTGGGGAAGAATGCATAGTTTGAAGCCTCAAGCTTTAAATTGAAGTAGGGTCAGTTCTTTTTCATTTTTATTCTATAGTCTGGTAGCTCCATGATACACAAGAAGCCAGAAAGCTCAAGGTGTTGTTGACCCTATTTTTGAGTTGGTGCAGCAGAAAATTTTTGATTTGTTTCCTTCACAACCTCACCTTCAATGAACTAGGAGTCTTCCTCCTACCAACACCAGGTCACCAATACAAGGTAGAGCTTCTTTTTCCTCTGCTAGCAAAGCTTTGCCCATACATACCCAACCAAGATTTGTTATCCCCCCTTTCCATAATCATACAATTTTAGTTCAAGGCCCCTGGGGTAACTCTTTTAGCCCACTCAATCTAACTCCACCTCTACATGAACTACCTCGTAGTTCTAGGAAGAATTTCCCCAAGTTATTTGGTGATGGGAGAGTTCATCTTGATGAACATATTGTAGCCTTCAGCATAACCTGTGGCACGATAAGTGTAGAGTATGAGGACTTAGCAATCAAGTTGTTTGTAGAAACACTACAAGGCACTGCTACAAACTAGTTCTACCATCTGCAGGCTCGATTAGTGACTGATTAAAACACTCTCAAAGCCAAATTTGAAGTTAGATTCAATCCTGTAGAAGATGCACATGCCCTACTGACCCAGCTCACACAAATGAAGAAGGAGCCTCATGAGCCTATGAGGGATCTCATAGCATAGTTTGACAAGCTGAGGAATAAGATTCCCATAATTACTTAGGCAACAACTGAGAATCTCAAATGTTTCTTCATCAATTCATAGCTACCTAAAGTGAGTTTCCTATTAAGATGGGCTAGCCACATAGACCTTGCTACAGCTCAGGATTTGGCCATTGAGGTGGAAGATGATCTCATCTTGGTAGAGAAGATAAGAAGAGATCTTAATAGAGGTAAATCTTCTTCATCCTTTGAATATCTATCTATAGGCACCACTGATCCAATGGTGAAAAAAATGGAAAATGAGTTGCTAGCTCTCAAAAAGTAAATGGTGCAAGGGATGTCTGATCCTCCTTCATATCGAGATATACCAAGGAGGACATTCCCCAATCAATCATACCAAGGTAATGCTGCCAAGAATCAAGGGTATCCAAATCATCTTCCTCCCCCTCAAGGGAAACTTGCAATTGAAGTAGCTCCAGCCAACTCAGCAGTTGGATACCTTGAAATAGAAATAAAATTTTCCTTCTATCCTGAGTTGAACTTAGAAGATGACGTTGATATCTTTGCACAAGACCAAGAAGAATTAGTTGGTGACTCCAACATTGATTTCTTGAATTACCAAGAAGAAGTTAGAAGCATTTGATGGATCATACGTTGTATTTACCTGGTCCCAAAACTAGTCAGCCCAACAAGTTGATAAGGAAAAATTAGGGGAGCGATCTGAACTAGTAATTTCAATTGCTAAATAGGGGACTACTCTAATCTTTCAATCAAAGCACCCAATAATCACTAAAAAAATAAGTACCCCAAATGTTCTTGCACCTTTTGCTTCAAATTCATAGATCAGTCTTATACCCCCAAAAAACTAGAAGGATGAACTTCTTTCCTCTGTTCCTAGTCTATTTCAATCATTTGACATAATCGACCATACTAAGAAGACCAAAATTTAAATGACTAAGCTTGAATATTTACAAGCCAACCCTGAGTAGTTGGATAGGTTGGTTGAGTGTGTGAAGAATAAAGCCATCCCTGTAGGACAAGATGTTAAGAAGGTAACTCATGATCCCCCAAGGAACATGTCCATCCAAAAAAATCTTGTCGTTGATAAATGGTCACAAGATGAGCAACTGCATCATTAATTCTAGAGCTTCAGACAATGTCATGCCTACCAAAGTGGTAGAATCTCTTGGTCTCACACTGACCAAGACATTTGGGATATGCTTCTTCATGGAGAACAAATAAGTGCCATTGCTGGGACAAATCAAGGATGCCCAATTTGCATTTGTGGCATTCCTAGATAAGAGAATTAAGATGACAGTCTTGGTGGCCGACATCCTAGCCTCCTACGACATTCTTCTTGGGCAAAATTTATGCAAGGATGTTGGTGGCAAGTTGAGCATGGACCTGTCTGAATTGAAAATCTTGATCAAAGGTGTCATGCAGAGACTGCTTCTTAAGAAAGAAGCAAAACATATTGTCACTCAAACATCAGCACCTGAAGCTCAAATTTTGTTTGAGTCTTCAGGTGTGGGTAATTACTTCCTAACTATAGAGGATGTTCCTATCCTAGCTGATGAAACTTCTAAAAATGACAATCTAAAAATTGGTTTGGATGGAACAGTAGAAGTATTGGTATAACGTAGTGCAAGCCCAGAGGAATCCTCCCCTCTAAATGAAGAAAAATCTAAGGAAAGGTCAATTTTTGATAATGTGTGGATTTTCAAATTTGATGGCAGCTATTCTTATACCAACTCAAGAGTTAGGATTGTGTTGATAGCTCCTCAAGGAGATATTTTCCCTTATTCTTATAAATTATAGTTTAGCAACACCAAAAATACTATTGAATATGAATCACTGCTACTCAGATTGAAGGCTGCTCAAGATAGGGGCATCAAAATCCTTCATGCCAAAGGAGATGTTGAGCTAGTGGTTTGTCAGGTGAAGAACCTATACCAAATTAAAAGTGAGAGATTGTGCCATTATCACAATCTAGTTTGGGATCAAATTGAAAGCTTTGATGCTTTCAGTATCTCTACAATACCCAAGGAATTCAATGACCAAGCTGATGCATTAGCTATTTCTGTAACTCTCTTGGTTCTTCACCTAGATTTTAAGGGAGATAGGTACACTATCAAACTGGTCTTCTGACCAAGTATGCCTGACAATGCCAATCATTGGCAAGTGTTCAATGGTGATAACCAAATCATCACCTTTTTGGAACAAAAAGATAGCTTTAAACAGCTTCACTTAGAAGGCAGTGAACCTCAGAAACTTGAATCAGCCCCTAAAACAAGTTTAGATGCAGGTGAAGAGTTCTTATAGCTGAAAGAGAATAAAATTCCTAAAGGATTGGTCTCCCTTGAGAAATTATTTGACAAGCATGATAATTTCATCAAATAGCAACAAACAGATTCAAGCTCCTCCCAAGAGTTTGATCAAATAAATTTGGGTACCAAGAAAAATCCCAAGATGGTGAACATTGGGAAGTGCTACACTCTAGAGGAGAAACTCAAATTTATTGACCTGCTTCACCATTACATGGATGTTTTGGTGTACTCTTATGATGATCTGAAGTCACTCAAGCCTGAAGAAATTTGCCATGAAATTCTTCTCAAGAGTGATTTGGTGCCTTACAAGCAAAAATCTCGGTAGTATAATCCAAAGATATTAGGTACTATTTTATCTAAAATATAGAAAATATTGAATGCTATAATAATTTTCCCAATCTATCATTCCACATGGATTGTAAACATAGTTCTTGTGAGAAAAAAGAATGGCAAAATTTGCCTCTGCATGGATTTTAGGTATTTGAATCAATCCTCCCTAAAGGATAATTACCCTCTGCCCATCATGGATCAAGTCCTTTAAACAATGATTGGTTCAGAGATGTTATCAATACTCAACAGCTTCTCAGAGTACAATCAAGTGGAAGTTGGTGAAGCATACCAACATAAGACTGCCTTCAACACACCTTGGGGCACCTTTGCATATCGAAGAATGCCATTTGGCCTGATAAATGCTAGCATCACTTTTCAAAGATCAATGGACCTTGCTTTCAAAGATGAAATAGGTAAGTTCATTATGGTGTACCTTGATGATTTAATAGTGTTTTTCAAGCATCGTCCTGATCATGTGTGCCATTTACAATAAGTGTTGGAATGATGTCGCCAGAATGAGATTTCTCTAAATCTCAAGAAGTCTATTTTTGGGGTAACAAAAGGGAAACTTCTTGGACACATTATATCCCAAGGAGGCATAAAGATTGACTTAGAAAGAGTTAAATCCATTTAGAATCTTAATTTGCCCACAAGTAAGAATTCACTTCACTCTTTCTTCAGAAAGGTGAATTTTTTACGAAGGTTCATTCCTAAGTTTGCCGAGAAGACCCGCTACATTGTGGACATGATGAAGGGAAAGGCCACTTTCAGCTGGACTGAAGAAGGCAAATTGGCATTTCGAGACATCAAGATAGCTATCACCCATGCCCCAATTCTGGTTTGTCCAAATTATACCAAAGATTTTACAATGTACAATTATGATTCTGAGCACACACTTTTAGCAATTCTAGTTCAACAGAACAAAGAACATGTGGACTCTCCCATTTCCTTCATGAGCTATCCTCTCAAAGCTCATGAACTAAAATATTCAAATCTAGAGAAGCATGCTTATGCAGTGGTAAAGGCAGTAAAGCATAGTCAAATTCACACACTATTGCCTTGGTTCTTGATACCATAGTCAAATCCATATTAACTCAGTAGGAGTTTAGAACCAAAAGGGGAAATTGGATTGCTAAAATCTAGGATTTTGATCTTGTTATCAAACTAATAAAGCTTGTGTAGGGAAGGGGTCTTTTCCAATTGATTTCTGATAACAAACCAGAAGAAATAAGGCATGAAGAAATAGAAATTGAAGACATGCCAACAGTCCTCTTTGTCACCACCACGAATGAGTGATATTCAAATATTGCTCATTTCCTTACCTATGGTGAGTGTCCTGCTCACCTGTCTCATAAAGGAAAGAGGAATGTCAAGTTGAAAGCTACCAACTTTGTCCTGTGAGACAACGAGTTGTATAAGAGGAACCTTGATGGGGTATTCCTTTATTGTGTGGATAAAGTGCAGTAGAACAAACTTCTAGAATCCTTCCACAATCTAGCCTATGGAGGACATTTTTATGCACCTGTAACTGCCCATAGAATTTTATGAGTCATTTATTACTGGCCTACTCTATTTCAAGATGCATATAAATGGGTATGAAGATGTGAATCATGCCAACAGTTTGTTGGAAGACCCAAGTTAGTTGCTTTGCCTCTTAAGCCATTGGTAATAGAAGAGTTGTTTTAGCAATGGGGAATTGATTTCATAGGTGTTGTAAATTTGTCTTCAAATGTTGGACATGATTATGTCCTCATAGCCATAAATTACTTTACCAAATGTGTGGAAGCTATTCCAACCAAGCATGCTACTTCAGAATTAGTATGCAATTTCATCAAGGAGAACATCATTTCTAAGTTTGGGGTCCCAACCAAGATAGTAACTAATAATGCAGCCTATTTATCTTTCCATGAGATTACTCAGTTCTATTTTCATTATGGGATTACCCTTTCCCACTCTTCTGATTATTTTTTGTGAGGAAATGGCCAAGCAGAATCGAGCAACAAGAACTTGGTGACCATCATCAGAAAGCTGGTAGATGACAGCCAATGAACCTGACATAAAACATTGTTTGATGCTTTATGGGCAGACAAAATTATTCCCAAGAGGGAAATAGGTATGTCACCTTTCCAAATTATGTATGGTCTCAATGTAGATATACCAATCACCCTAGAATTACCATCATTGAAATTGGCAAAGGCAGTCGAAGATCAGATATATGAAAGTTCCATTGACAAGAGAATCATGTGCTTGACTAAGCTAGATGAGCAGTGAACTATGGTGGTGGACTGAATTACTACGCATCAAAGTTTGGTGAAGAAGATATTTGACCAAAAAGTAAAAGCCTGTAATTTTTAGATTAGTGATCAAGTTCTATTATGGGACAAGAGAAGAGAACCAAAGGGAATGCATGGAAAATTTGATTCCTTATGGAGAGGCTTGTTTGCTATTCATCAGCTCAATGGTGAAAATAGTTTCCTATTGAAGTATTAAGATGGCACACCCTTTTCACTAAATCACAGTGGGTAGCATCTAAAGCACTTCAATCCTTGAAGTATCAAGTGACATCAATTGTACATATGTATATTTTTATAGTCTTTAGTTCTGTTTGGTGCTTTTCATTTTGTTTTATTTTTTGCACATTTCTTTTTGGGTAGCATGACTCTGTAGCCCAATGGCATACTTAAAGGCACTGGAGATTCTGGATTCTACTCCCTTTGATTATTTTTACAATCAATTGAATTTCCCCAATTAGAGCCAGTTGTTATTCCTAAAATTTGTCACTTATTTTTGGGGAGAACATATCAACTATTTTGGTCCTACAAGCCAAAATTCTCTCTTCCCTCCTCAAAAAAAAATGTTCTGAGCATTCAAGTTCTTCAATTATTCAAGTATTTTTAGCTAAGGAACTCATAAGTTTAATGAGTTCAACAACTTCAATAGGCGAGCTCTCACAAAAGAATAAGTTCCAAACACTTAGGCAATTTCAATGTCAAGGTTCAACCAAAAGGTCCATCGACAGGGTTCAAACAAAATATTGAACCATTGAACCCTACCTCCAAAGGTTCAAAGGTTCAATGGGTTCAAAGGTTCAACGACATCGGCAGACTTCAAAGAGTTAAGCGCTTCAGCAAGTTCAAAGTTTAACCACTTCAAAAATTTCAACGGCTTCAAAGGACATAAAGAAAAGTAGACTTCGAAGAAGAAAAATTGAACCATTGAACCATTGAACCTTGAACCAAAAGAGTTCAAAGTTCAAAGGTTTAATGAGTTCAATAAAAAATAAAAGAATCCATTGAGTTAAAGAAAGAGAATGAACCGTTGAACTTTGAACTGAAATAGTTCAAGGTTCAAGCAACCAACAACCAGTGACGTCCCCATGGACGTCAAATTCAGAAGTCATGAAATAACCATTGATTTTCAAATGTGGCATGGAACCTAAGAACAAACTCAGTGACCAGCTGAAGATGAAGCTGAAAGAGCATATTGAAGGTAAGAAGATAGCCTGAGAGCTCAAATTACAACAAGAAAGAGGGAAAGCTATAGGAGATACTAAAATATCTATAGGGGAGTTATTCTAGTAGGTGGAATAGTCCACTGAGTAGACATCTGAGCGCACAAAAATTAAAAGGTGCAGCCTATTTTTCTCCCTCTGAATAAAAGTGAGTGGACAACCAAATACTTATCTAACAAATAGACCAGATGACCCATGCTGAGGAGAAGACATTTGATATGAATTGACACACCACAGTTAAGGCCGACGCCCTGTTCTAGCATGGCCCCTTGACAGAACTAAAAGTGCATTCAAGGCATTAAATGCACAGCATGGGCCATTCCATGAAACAAAGCACCAAGTCTTTCTTGGTTGTTATATACTGTAATCTTTGATTTTACAAGAGAGATCTTTTTGTTAATAGAATTGAAACTCTATCCAAATTGAAAGGCATTTCTTGAGATTTTGTGCTTAGATTGTTAATCATATTTCTTTATTTGAATGAGAAAGCAAGTGACCTTTCAGAATTTGTGCTGAAATAGCTTGTGTTGTTGAGGAAATTGTTCTTATTTCTATTTCCTGAATGCATTCTTGTCCATTTAATTAAATAAGTAGAACTAGTGGAAGTAACTAGGAAGGTGTCCCAAAGCCGACTGTGGAGAGACTTTGTGCTGCCACAATTATCTTTAGTGTGTTTATTTTCTATTTCTCTTTAAAGGATCTTGGGATGAATTTGTGCCCCCATTATCCTTCGTATTTCACTCTTTGGTAGTTGAGGGGGAGACTTTGTGCTACACCTCATGCTACTGGTTATTGCACCCTATTACATTTACTTGTCACTACTAGAAAGATTTCTGTTGTTTGCTGAACAACACTTTTGAAAGAAGAGAAGTGCCTTCTATCATTTCACCAGGATTTCTCCTTTGATTTGTGAACATCATCTCTAAAAAAAGATCGATGGATGGTGTTATCCTACCCCTGAGTGTTATTTTTAGCTTATTTATATATATATATATATATATATATATATATATATATATATATATATATATATATATATATATATATATATATATATATATATATAGTACCTCATATTTATAGGGAACCTCCCCTTGATGAGAGGAGAGATTTGTCCCCTTTTGATGTGGTAAACCTACACATTTGGCTGATCAATCTCCTAATGCTATGGTTGAAACAACCTATTTTTCCCATCAGTTAGCTAGTGACAAAATATTCACCCAACATAGTGCATATCCAAGGACATCCTAATAAAATGTTATATTTAAACTCTCCTTAAATAACATAGAATAATTTAGGGAGAACTTCCATGCCTACTTGAATGTGAAGGACTACCATTCCTAATGTAGGATCAAATGTATCATTGAAGGCTTGTAAAATGGCAGGTGATTGGGTTACCACTTTCATGATGTTAGAAATGAAATTTTAATAAGAAAAGTGAGACCTTAGGGGTCCCATCAGGTGTGCCAAAATGTTTAAGTAGTTTTTCATTTTATTTTAAATTAAATGTTAATTACTAAAAAATCAAAATAAAATAGGGTTTATGGGGAATACCTATGGATTGGAAGACATTGTGCATCACTTTGAATCCAATGATAATGAGAGATCATTTTTGGCTGGGAAGGCTAACTTGTACACATGTAAATACTTGACAAAATGGATTAATAATAGAGAAGGGTGGACTACCTGATACAAGATCAATATCAAGAAGTGGTATACTTCTTTAGAACGATGTCAGTCCACTATTAATGATATTAAGCAAATAAAAAATATGAAATTACAATAAATAAATGATATGATAACAATGTTGATTAAGATTTAGTCCTAAAATAAGTTATCAGTGTAAATAAAATATTCCTTCCAATAAGTGAAGGAAAAATCTACATCATCTTGTATAACAACTAATTATTCTTCAGTGGCTTCATGAGAGGGTGAATATATGATTGCATAGAGGGTTAGCTCAAAGGTTATATCACTCTGGTCCATAAATAAAGGTTGGAAAACTATGGGGAGATCAATGAAATTGGTCACGTCATGAACTAAACTAGATAGATTCATCTACAAGTAAGAGGTCATGTTTAAATAATAGTAATCAATAAAGGATTAAAAATAGAGGTTGAGAATTAAGGTCTCGGAGTCTTTGAATTAAATACAATAGATCATTGTCAATCCTGATAGGATCAATGCCAATTGGTAGAATCAGTGTTAATTCAAAATGAATTGGCATCAATTCTCTTTGTGATTGAGTTTAATAAAGTAGAGATCAGATGAGATAAATTTGCTAATAGGTGTCAATAAATAGATATAGAGAAATGCTAATAATATTTTGATGATTAAATAAATGGATAAAAAAATACTAATTGATAGAGAATGATAAAATGAAATATGATAACTTACCTTCAATCAACTTGTGATCAAAATGAAATTCTTCCATAGATTGAGGAATTTACTCAAGATTCATAGGGGATATGGATTGAATATAACAAAAATCTAGTAGAGTGTCACTAGGAACATCACAAAATATCTAAGAATTCTAATATAAATTTGAGGCTCTAAGTTTTTGGGTGATTGAGATACCACTATTTTAGGTAGTTGTAGTTGTTTAAGCATGAGAAGCGATGATGTTTATATTCGCACCATTATTTATCATGACTCTTTTGACCCAATTTTGATCTATTTGGGGAGTGATAATAATGTATAATCTTGATCATCTAGTTGTAAAGGTGGTATTTCCAAATCATGAAATGTTATGCATAAGGGTTTCTAAAGTGAAGCAGTGAAGGCTAAAAAAGGTTGAGGTTCATCAGTTGGTATCTATGTGGCTTGTAAGGCTTATATCATGGCCTCAAGGTGCTGTGCAGAGTTTTGGATAAGTTTATATAGGGACATTTTAAATAGAAGCTGATGTAATTGCTTTAGAATAGATATATGTATGAGTTCCAAAGCATTATTATTTTGTGTCTTTCCTAAAATAGAGACTTTAGGTTTAGGTATAGGCATTATCAGACTATTTTTGGTAGAAGCCAATGCTTTAGAAATAGTTACTTTGGATTTTTCATGATTATGGGTCTTATGACCCTAGGCTTGGGATCATGTGGCTATATGGACTACATCAATCTAGAATAGAGGGGGATTCATTGTGTCCTCATAATCATCCACTTTTAGAGGGAGAAATGGGTGTTGGGCTCTGTCAGAGGTTTTATCCTCCTTTATAGCTTATTTTGATGTTATGGGTAACATGTTACTTCTTGAGGTAGATGTAACCCTAAGGGGATGGTCATGATCTAATTTTTATATTAAGATATCATCTTCATCTAATAAATTTTGGACTATGAATTTTAATGCATTACAACTTTCTATGTCATGACCTGCTATTTGATGGTATGTACATGTCATGTTCTCTCTATACCATGATGGTTTTTGAATATGAGGATTGATAGGCCTTATGGGTGGTAGCTAAATAAGGAAGATTTGGATAGATCAAGGATCTTATAATAAGATCCATTTAATGGTTCTTAACTCAACTTGTCCATCCTTCAAGGTGCTGGTGGGGAAGAGGTATGTGACCTTGATCCTTGGCCTTTTGAGCTAGCTATTTGAATGGTCCCTACTATAGGTGATTTATGTTTAGGGTAAGTATTTATACCTAAACCCTATGGGTAATAGGTTTTTAATGGATTATGTATTGGCATGACCAGAGTGGGAAGATTTCATTGTGATGGTACATGCACTTTAGTGGTGGATTCTAAAATGGTAGCTTTTAGTTTAGCTAAAATATGGGGTCATAGTATCAATGCTCTTATCTGAATAGGAGGTAGGGGTATTTTTCCTTTTTTCATCTACTTAGGGGTTATGGGGATGTCTTCTTTAGGGAGTTCAATCCTAATGGGAGGATGTTGCATAGATTTTCCCCTTAGGGATCCAAGATTTTTGATGTCTATGGCTTTTCCCTTGATTTATCTAGAATTTAACACTTCCCAAATAATGGGGGAACTTCTCTAGAGATGGTTTGAAGTAACATAACAGTTTCCTCAGGAAGTATTAGGCTAGTGGGAATTGGTATACTAGATGCAGGTATTGAAATGATGTGAGAAATGGTATCTTATGGAATGTCTACACAAACCTTATCTTCAATAGATTTTTCCTCTTTTATTTCTTGAGGGATTTTAGATATGGATTCTTCTAGTGGATCCTAAACAACAAGATCTAGAAAATTAGAGGAAGTTTTTAGGGTGTCTTTAATTAGTTTATATGGTTCAAAAGTGTATCTTATAAGGAGCTTATGGATAGGGGCATCATCAACTTCTTTAGGTAGAAGCTAGTCATGGATGGTTTTAATTGTATGAGTCTCATGTTGTGATATGGATCCTGATTTAGCTTTCACAAAATTTGATGTGGATGCATGATTAGGGAATGGTTGTTTAATATATTTATAGATTGGTTTGTGGGTGCATTAGGATTATCTAGTTGTAATTCCCCCTGATCTATAAGATTTTGAACTAATCCCTTGAAATAATGACTGCTACTGACGTCATGGCTTATTACATAGTGAAAATTATATAAGTCATTTTCTTTAAACCAACTAGGTTTAGGATGAGAATCATTGAGAGGTCTTATTGGAAGAAGATCAATTAGAGATGCCTTTAAGATTTTATCTAATATAGATGCATAGGATTCTCCTAAAGGGGTATATTATCATGGGGGAAATCATGTCAATGGCTTCTAAGACTATGTTTTTGAGGTGGAGGGATTATATTGGTTTTTTGTTTGTGGTGGTGCTTACTTTACAACCATGATGTTGGCAACCCCTTTGGTTTTATTATTGTTTTTATTATTAGTCCCTTTAGAGGGATCTAATTTAAATTTTTTATTTCATAATTTAACCTTCCATTCTTCTAGGGCTCTAATTTCAAGCTTTTGGGCCATTGAAAAGGCCTCATCGAAGGTTTTAAAATATTGTAGCCACAACATCGATGAGATGTGTTTAGCACATGCTCCCATGAATAACTCAATTAACTCAGGTTGTGGTAGAGATAAGATAAGTTGATTGATGAGGCTTCTTCATCTAGCCACAAAGTCAGTGATAGATTCATCATCAAATTATCGAATGGTTAGATGTCATTAATAGTAAATTTTCTTTCTATATTGATAGAAAAATGTTCTAAGAATATTTGAGCTAGTTTCCCAAATGAGAAGAGGGAATGTTTTGGGATTGATCTGTACCAATCTAGGGTAGGTCCAGCTAATGACATAGGGAATGTCCTAAGAAGAAGTGCATCATCATGTCCTATAATGTAGCAAGCGTGTCTAAATTCTTAAAGATATTGTTGTGGGTTCTCCTTATTTTGGAAATTTGTGAACTTAGGGGTTCCCATTATAGAGGATAAGGCCTAATAAGAATGGTTAGGTTGATAGTCTCATTACAAATATATTTATAGGTGAGCATGTTCTTCTACCTTGAGGTAAAGGCTTCTAAATTATATATCCTATTCATAAGTATGCTCATGAGATCGAGCTAGACATTATGCTAAGGGATTCCTCCCAAAATGTTCTATTATGGGAGTTAATACATATGTAGCTGAGCAGAAAAGGCCTAAGATAAGGGATAACTGACTAATATGGTGTTGATGGGTTGAGAATCTACCACATACTAAGGAGCTTGTAAAGGGATATGCATAGACCCAATTACTTGCATAGGTGATATATATTGGGTAGTGAAGTGGGCATATTGTTGAGGTTGTTGACATATAAGGGCCTATTATAATGGTTGTGTTTGGGTTCCTAAAGGTACACTAGTTTGAATTAGGGGGAGGGTCTCTAGTAATGATATGACTAGGTTCTAGAGTGATGTAGTAATAGGCTTAGTAGTTGTAGGCTGAGGCATGGTAAAATTTTGAGTTTGGTTAGTGGTCAGGGATGGAGCACTAGATGTCATCAAAGGTGGGTTGCTTAAGGTTTGTGTAGTAGTGGTGTTAGAACTAATAAGAGGAAGATTATTGTGGGAAGATACCATAGTGGTGGTAAATCCTTCACCTTCTTCCAAAATCATGTTGTATGGGTTTTTAGAGAACTACGTATGGGGAGATATTGAGATACATATGGCTTGGGAACTGAGATAATGGTTAAGTGATATGGGATTGCTATATAATATAATGGTGAACTCAATATCACCCTAGCTATAATACTAAGGGATTCCTTCCTCTATGGACTCAGAGGAAGTAGGAGGGTTAGGAAAATTTGCCATGGATGAAGATGAAAATGGGGATTAATTTTTCTTATAAAACTATTGTCACAACAAAACCATGTAGTGATAAAAAAATAAAAATGTAAGAAATAATAAAAATCATGTAAAAATATTCTTTTTGATTATCTCATATTTAGTGAGTATGAAAGGATGCACATGTTAAAGACATACCTAAAAAGTTTTTAATTTTTAATTTTAAGGAGTGATAAAATTTAAAAAAAGGATACTGAGGGTCCTAAGAAGAAGAAATCTAAGGATGGTCTCCAGTTTTGTTTAGGTTCTCAGGGACTTTTGTATTAGTATCGATACTTGGCCTAGTAATTAGGCCTACCCCCTCACTTCACACATCATAGTGTAAGGATATCAGGTACTTTGATAGAATATATCAAAATACCAAAGTATATACTTAGCCAGAGCACTAAATTGGTTCTCCCCTTGGTCGTAAAATCCAAATGGGATCATTGGGAAGAAGATTACCACTAGGTGATGAAATCCTAATTGGTTCTATTATGTCAAATGTTTTGATGAGTTTGTTGTGATTGTGATTTGGTCTATGTGTTATAAAAGTGATAAACTATGATAAATTCACCATTTAAGTTATTCTATATAAGTAAACTAAGTAGGCAAAATGGATGCATATTATTTAACCTTTTAAAAAAGAAAAAAAAATAGATTTTCTTTGAATGAATTCAATAAACAAAATAATGAGAGAAAGATAAATAAATTCAAAAATGAATTTTTAACAAGAAAAGTGAGACCTTAGAGGTCCCATTAGGCATGCCAAAATGTTTAAGTAATTTTTTATTTTATTTTAAAATTAAATGTTACTAAAAACATAAAATAAAATAGGGTTTATGGGGAATACTTATGGATTGGAAGATGTGTACTGCTTTGTATCCAATGATAGTGAGAACTCCTTTTTGGTTGGGAAGGCTAACCTAAAAACATGTAAATACTTGACAAAAATGGATTAATAATAGAGATGGGTAGACTGCCTGATCTGATATCAGTTCCAAGAAGTGGTATATTTATTTATAAGGATATCAATCCACTGTTTATACAATTAAGCAAATAAAAAGCATATGATATTATAATAACTAAATGATATGATAACAATGTTGATTAATATTTAGTCTTCAAATAAGCTAATAACGTAAATAAAATATTCCTTCCAATAAGTGGAAGCAAAAATCTACATCATCTTGTATAATAGCTAATTTTTCCTCAATGGCTTCATAAGAGGGTGAATATATGATTGCATGGAGGGTTAACTCAAAGGCTATATCACTCTGGTCTACAAATAAAGGTTGGGAAATTATGGGAGATAAATGATATTGGTCATGTCATGAACTAAACTGGGTAGAGTCATCTACAAGAAAGAGACCATGTAATAATCACTAAAGGATTGTAAATAGACATTTAGGATTAAGGTTTCAAATTTTATGAATTAAATACGGTAGATCAATGATGATCCTAATAAGATCAATTTCGATCAGTAGAATCAATGCTGATTTAAAATGAATTGACATTGATTTTTTGTGTGGCCAAGTTTAATAAAATAGAGAATCAGATGAGAGATATTTGATAAAAAGGGTAGATAAATAGATACAGAGAGATGATAATAATATTTTAATGATTAAATAAATAGATAAAATAATACTACTTGATAGATAATGATAAAATGAAATATGATAACTTACCTTTGGTTGGCTTGTGAGTAGAATGAAATTCATCCACAAGCATAGGCAGTCGCTCGAGCTTCACAAGGGATACAAATTGAATGTAAAAAAAATATAATAGAGTGTCACTAGTAACATCATAAAATCTCTAAGAATTATATAAAGATTTAAGGCTCTAATTTTTTAAGTCTAGAATGTAAAGGTAGGTTGAGTATTTATGGATCGATGCCAATCCAGAGAATTGGCATTAGTCATGGGAGAATCATCATCGATTTACCCAAAATTGTGCCTTTGTTTCGACCATGGGTAAGAATAAATTAGATACAATTGAATTTATTGGTAACAACTCCACATAGGGGTAAAGTGGTTAAGGGGTAGATTCCTAGGTTATAAATAGATTTAGTAGGTTGGGAGGAGTAAAAAGGTAAAAGTAAAGGCTATTTACTGAGGTAGTAAATGGCAAATAAAATAAACCTTAGGATAGGTTTTATTAAGGAGATTAAAATAAATAGGACCTATGACACCTAATTAATCATCCCTAAGGTATAAAATTATTGTGTTTATAGGATGATCTAATTGAGGTACACATCACAAAACATTGCACCAACACTGGTCGATCCAAGTTTTTGTAATACAAAATACAATGAGCAAAGAGAAAGCAGTCAACTTGAAAATTAAATGCTAAGTGATCATCCTAATTTTTTTTATATTATTAGAGTGTTATTTTAAGTGTGATAGGAAAGTCGGTTGAATGTAAGAAACTAGAAAACAATCTATGGTTGGTTTTAGGATGTCTAGGTTGAAAGGGATCTATGTTGGTAATGGTACTGGCTTAGTATTAGGGTAAACCCCCTCAATTCACAATCATGCAGTGATAAGGGTGTTGGTTGCTTTTCCAGTATATACCATTAACTACGTATTTATACATAGCCAGAAAACCAAGTTAGCTTCCCCCTTGGTGATGAAATCCAAGTAAGTAGGCCTTGGATAGACAATTGTTTAAATTTATTTTGAATTTATGTGATTCGGTAGTGTGTGCAATAAAAATAAAAAAAAGTGTAACTAAATAATATGTTTAAAAACCACCTAATTAGACTATGTGATCTAATATAAGCATGCAAACAATTAAAAGTGAAAGTGTGAAGTAATTACTAGCATATAGATGTTAATTCTAATTTGAAACATAATAAATTATCAATTTAGATGACAATGTATGCAAACATTATGGTACAAAATTGATAGTGTCTCTATTGTACTACTAAAGCAAGGGTCTTTAAGAACTATGTCAATAATGTTGACCTAGTCTTGTAGATAGAGAATAGGATAAGAACTAGGTCGACCAAGTCGACCTAGTTTGTTGTATGAGGTAAATTTTAAAGACTATAAACTGTGAAAAATAGAAGTATAAATAATAATAAAAATAAAAAGAGAGAAAGGAACTTTGGTGGGTTGAAAGATATAGAGGAATATGAGATTATTGTTGAAGTGTCTTGAATGTCACTTAAAAATTATACCAATTATGTTGAATGGGTCGACCTAGTTCTACAGTTCCCTATTTATTGAAACTTGTGAAGATGACTATACTAGTCTGATCAATCTATTATGTTTTTTGAAAGCTATCTGAAATATTATACCAGCTTGGTCAACCTAGTATGTTTTCTGAAAGTTGTTTGGAATACTATACCAACTTGGTCGACCCAATAACATGTATCTTATGAAGACCTACAAAAACAAAATAGAGTCATATTTGATGCAACTATGTGTTAAACCTATACATAAATGTTAGAAATTATATCATCCTTGTCGACCTAGTATCAATAATATAAATAAATAATAAATAAAATGAAAAATGCAACATAAAACATGCAAGGGTTAGATTAACATTAGGTTCACTAGAATGTATGTAATCAAAAATGCATCAAGTCTATAAATCAATCATAACTCAGAGAAGATAGATCCTACTTACACTTATGATTGGAGATATATTAGATAATTGAGACCATGACCAATATGTGGATTTTCTAGACCCAATTAGGGTATCTCTTATCACAATAATAATAATAATAATAATAGGGAGGGTTATAAATCCTCTAATCAAGCACAATCAAGAAATAACCCTAACTAAGCCTTATGTTTTCATATTTACTAAACTAATAACAAGTAAATTAAAGTCTAATCTAGTGCTCACCAAATCTTGTGGTAAAAAATGGGGGTAATAAACAAAAAAAGTAACCATGCATAGAAGACATATACTCAAGTGAATGTATATGAAATCATAATTGATGGAAGAGAAGTATAAATGAATATACATTTACTCTTATAAAGGAGGAACAAATTTATGAATACTTAATTTTGAAGATGAACTCACTGAGCCTCAATTTATCCCTTATCCAAGGTTCTTTGTAAGAGGTTGGTGTGTTATGTAAGGATGAAAAAGATAAATCAACTATAGGCTACACAACCTATCAATGCATCCAAAATCTCTCTCCATAAGATAAGATCCATATCTCTAAATAAAGTATGAAACCCGAAGCTTGCTCCTCAAGTAGAATGGTGGATAAGCAGATACACAATATCTCATACTTATTTTTCTCTTCTCTAAATAATTGCTAAATGATCTTGTATATATAGATGGATTTAACCCTAAGCCCTTTTAAAAGTTTCGGATGACAGGGTCGACCTAGTTGATCTAATAATGATATTGATAAAAAAATCACTAGGTCACAGGTTAGGTCAACCAAGAACTGACCTAGATCCTAAATTAATCTCACCAATAAGAGTACAAGGTTGACCAAGTCGACCTAGTACTATAAACTATCAAAAGGGGTTTTAGGTTAGAAAAAGGGGGATGGAAGGTGGGAAATGATTAGAGGAGCATAGAAGAGAGAAGAAAAAGTTTGGGGAGATGGTTTTCACATGATAAGTGTGTAGATAATAAGTGGAAAAAGGGGCAACAATCCTACAAAGCACCAATGGTCTACCCACCCATTTTCTGATGCATCCCTTAAGGCGTGCATTCAGATAGATTGAGACTTGACATGTTCTTTCAAGATAGAAAGCATCAGTAATTGATAAAAGTTTGAAAATGTTATGTGTATACAAGACCTATATATATATTCTATTATATAGTATATCATGGTTCATTTCTATTTTATACAAGTTAAATGAATTTCAATGAAATCAATAATGGCACAATTCTTTTGTACATAGGTTAAACATAAACTACCATATATGCCACTTAAGTCATTGTATATATATATATATATATAAAGTCAACTATAAGTATAGATATATTATATATTGTGACTTATATAAGTCTCATTTATATTAAAATCGCTACATATTCATACACGCATAAATAGTCTATTATAATTAAAAAAATCATGATGGAATATATGCATTCTAGTTTAATATGAATCATTATGTATAATCAATTTAATTTGTTATACATACCCTAATATGAAGTTCGATCCATGTGTGTGTGTGTGTACAAATAATTTGTTATGTGTGTGTGTGTGTGTACAAATAATTTGTTATAAATATGTTTATATAATTTTTTTTATATCTAAATAGGTGCTACCACATACATAATAATTTGAAAAAGACTAAACTTGAGTGGCTTTTATTAAAATTTAGGTGCCAAGTATACATCTTCACCATTAATATAAATGAATATAAGAATAAATGAATATATGTGCTTCATTTAGGTGAAAATTATGCTTGTATACATATCTAACTTGTTCACATAATATTCCAAATCATTGTAATATTTAATTCACAAACCATGAATGCATAGAATTTAAGTACATTGCCTATTTGACAAAAATGCTTTGTTGTTCCTTTAACTTTGCTCCCTTGTCTTCTCTCTTTTTCTTCTATGCCTCCTCTCTCTCTCTCTCTCTCTCTCTCTCTCTCTCTCTCTCTCTCTCTCTCTCTCTCTCTCTCTCTCTCTCTCTCTCTCTCTCTCTCATGTTTCTCCCCGTACCTTCTCCTCTCAGGAATATATTCTAATTTTCTTCTTTTTCTCTCCTTTTCTTCCTTTGTGATTTTTCTTCCTTTCCTTATGAACTTTGCACTTTCTTTTAAAAGCTACCTTTCTTTTTATTTATTTTATTATTATTTTTCTTTTTCTTTTTCTTTATTTTTATTTTTATTTTTATTTATAGATTTTTAAAATATTTATTAATAATTAATTCCATTCTTACTTAATTACATTTCTTTGCTTTATTTCCTATTTGTATATTTCTTACTTCATAGTAATAATTAATTTATTAATTTTAACAAAATCATTTTATTGCTATTAATTTAACATAGGTAAGTCGATATCAATATGACTAATAGAAGTCAATTATATTATGTTATTAACAAATAGTAAATCACAAATATTATAACTACACATGATGGTTAGGCTATATATAGTTTTAACCACTCACACAAATCTACATTCAATCACAAATTCTTTAACAAGAAATAAGCACATATCATAACAACACAACCATATAAAATTAATTCCACACAGTCATTAAACTAAGATAACACATAATTAGTATGCATAATCAATTATCTAAATGTAGACAATCATCACAATGTACTAACGCTAACCATTCAACTATGCATCTAATATATACTATTTATTGTGGTGTGTACAAGGTTATAGTCATTCCTCTATCATCCCTCAACATCTCTATCTATGTCACCCTCTCTGATGATTCTCTCCATTCATCATGCTATGAGGGATGAGTCTATCATACATCTAACTCATGAAAATTAAGTAGTTAGTCTATAACATCATGACATATATACATCATAAAATACTGTTGAAATAATAAATCAACATGATCATAATGTAAGAATATACACTTATAGCTAACTCATAACAATAGAATCATGTAATCAAAGTAATATACAACTGTTTCATAACAACATATAACTCAAAGCTTAGTTAATAATAACCAAATCAAATTTATAACTATAATTATCCATAGATAATCAAGTAAGTTTGCTTAGAGAGGAATCGGGATGTAATAATTGCAGATCTATTAATGATAGTTTCAAATTTGTGAGAGCATTTCAACTCTTTTATTGGTGATGTAGACTTATGCTTTGACCCTCTCATGGCCTAATTTGAGCTTTGAGTTGTCTAAAATCCCTTGATCCAAGCTTGGGCATCCCGAAAATGGTGTTTTAGGCCTCTTCCATGGTCTAGACTCCTCTTAATGGTGACACATTTTCTTTTGGTTCCTAACTTCTCTTTCCAAAAGTCTGAAAACCTAAAATTTTATATTAAAATAATTTTTTTTTTTTTATTGTTATTATTTTAAAAAAAAAAAATTATTTTGCCTTAAGTGGCTTCTTTCTTACCTTAAAGAATGTAAGGGCAAGAAGAAAGGGTATTTTTAAATGTTATTGAGTTGAGGAGGTTAGTGGTTCCATTTTGATTCCAATGAGTGGTTGGAATGCTACCTTACCCTTTATTTGGTCAAACTTTTTAAAATTTTAAGTGCAAGTTCATTAAATAAGTTATTAATGATATGAAATATTATTAGCCTTAATGTTTGTTTGATAACTTTGATTTCAGTGCCACTTTTTACAAGTGTTTTATGTTTCATTCTCATTCTATCAATCCTATTTTATTGTAAACACTATAGTTATAAAGTGTCATATTCATGGGGGTTGCCTATGCTATGGGCCCTACTAATTTATGCATTATACTTGATGAACAAATTACTCACATGTATATTTTTTGGCAATGTCTGACATCCCTATTCTAAGTGTGTATTATCCCTCATCACTCTAGTATTGATTTCTCACTTAGACACATTCTTGAATATGCCTGACATCCTATTCATGAGCATACTTTATGGGTTCATTATAAAGTATCTTGTGTAGTCTTGCACTTCCTTGGTGTATTATTTCAGTCATGATGACTCCATTTGAAAGACTCTAGAGGAGGAAGGTTGAGTCTACGCCATTGGTCTTTCTTGGGAAGACCAATTATGCTTCATGACATGTGTACATAAAATATTCACTCATGAATTAGGACCTTATTCCATTCTTATATAGACATATTTTTGCTCCTATTGACCTAAGTCAATATGATGACTAGGCCAATACTTATAACTATATCTATGGTCAGTTATTGATACACTTTTTATGGGATCTACACCACCATGTGGAGTAGACAGAGTGTCCATTATTTAGAGAACTCTTCAAAGTCTTTTTGGGAATCCTACTATGATTTGTGTTACTCTTCATACTCTTCTTCCTATTGTCTCTTCTGAGACCATTGTACACTCATCTCCTAATTTTACTTCTTATGATGATAGATCCATAGTAGACATTACTCTTCCATCTATCGAGCCCCCATTACAGGATGCTATTTTGTTAGACCTTAGTTATCTCATTGTAGATTATACATTTATTCCTATGCATATTATTTCTCTTTTAGAGTCTTCATAGACTTATATTTTGGAGGACTTTACTGATTCCAGTGAGATTATACACATTAAGAGTATCGATAACTCATATGTTCTTATGGACATTCATCCTAAAGCTTTGAGTGCTTCATTTACAGATCAATCTTTAGTTTTGATGGTTGTTGAGCCTTATTCCCCTCTTCCCATAGACATTATTTTAGTGAATGTTCTATGAATTATTTTTATCTAGATGTAATGAGGGTAATTATAAACGCTCTTGTTTTCTTTATTTCATTATATACTTCCTTTTTTCTATATTTTATAGTTAGGCTTGTGACTCTTGATCAAACTTTGGCATATTTGAGCATTAGTAGGGAGACTTTTGAATATTTTATAGAGATCTACATTTCTATCTGCATTCCACTTGAGTGGGAATTTAGCAGTTTAATAGCTTGGGGTTTCTTTCAAAATTAATATACATCATTTGTTATAGAGGGACCTACTAAAACATTTACCATGTGACATTCTGCACTTACCTTCTCTCTTCTTTATGGAGTCACACATCTTTCTGAAATGACTTCAAAAAAAATTTCTTTTTGGAGCATCATTTTGTTTATAATGCAAGAAGAATTAAGAACATAGTTCACTAAGCATGTTTGGGATTTGTATAATACACCCATAACTTATAACTAAAGTTATGCATGTATGATTCCATTCATACGCCATTTTAAATATTCAAGTAATCAAAACATATATCACTGTAATTAAAATCCAATAAACTTAATTCCACAGAATCATTGCACAAATAAAATTAGGTCTTAACTATAACTAGATTGACCTAGACAAAACATGCCCAATCATTTTATAGGAATGTACAAGCTTCCAAGGATGTCCTTTTTCATTTAACTTCATACATATAAGAGATATGCAATGGTACTATCTTAAGAGGATTTTTATACCAAGATCTCATAAATTTAAGGATCATTGCATCATGTTTAATTATATACCCATACCTTAATCAATTTAAGGAAATCTAGCTTGCAAGTTCTACATGCATGGCACCAATTGAGCTTGCAATATCAAATTTTTAAATCCTTCTTAAGATAAACATGCATGGTTGCAATATCAAATAATTTACCATGAAGTAAAAAAAAAATTAAATATAGAACCATTATAAATAGATTTTGAAGATCAGCAAAAAAATGATAATTCTCAAAAATCATGTTGCAAGAGGAACATTAAACTATTGCAAGATATCTTTCTTTTAATAACAAAATATACTCATATTGAAACTTAATTTTTTCTTTATTTTTTCAATAAAAAAATACTTCAGATATGCATTTCAAAGGTTAAACCAAGGAGAATAAAACTCAAAAATCATTTTTGATAAAACTCTATGAGTTATGAGTAACAACTCCATATAAATTCATTATACTTTCTTACATTGCAAGAATATTATTACAACAATAAAACATAGGAAGAGTAAATTTTAAACATGTTATAGCAAAGCATTTAATCACTGAAACTAAGTAAGAACAATTCCAAACACATCATGTAACTCTAGAATGAAAGAGTAGCTACCAAATGATCCAGACACCACCCTAGTCCATCTTATGAGCCCTTCAATCGGTGGTCCTCACTACCCCAACCATCAACTAGGTGGTGGAGTCAGGCATTCAAACTTTGGGCAAAGGTGTGGCAAGATATTTTATCCATCAATGAGCAATTTATAATAGTCACACAACATCATCAAATGGATGAACCATATCATCATGCACTAATAGTGCCAGCAATAATAGACCAAATTTTTATAAGTGACACTTGCATAATGGCCAACTAGATCTATCAAGAATCCAACATAGGATGAATCATCTAGATCTAATTTTTTTTTAGTTAAGAACAAATAATGGCCCATTCACATTTTGACCCAAACAAGCAAAACCAAAGAGGTAAAATAAGAGCAAATAACTCATTTACACCAATGCCTCTAAATCCATCAAAATCTATGCAAAATAAGTCAAAATAAAAATAGGCAATCTTGGCTAAGGCACCATATTTGTACAAGTTACCATTAAATACTAGTAGGGTTAAATAAAATAATAATGACAAAAACTCAACAGCTGAAAAATAATTATAGCAAAAAAGGGGCACCCATTTGGCTATTAAACAAAAACTACATAAAAGATAAAATACCTAGCATGTCATTTTAAGGCAACATTTTCAAGCCATGAATAACATAGAAATAATAACTAGGGTCTTACTATTTTATCTCAAAAATAATTTAATAATAAATCTAATTTATTTTAAACCATGTACATCAGGTAAAATTTAACTCACAACCAGATATGAGAATCAATCCAATTCCATACAACTATAAAAAGATAAACTTCAGCAAGATAAAAATAATGCATCACTTACTTGGCACAAATCTACCCTATAAAGAAAAAAAATAACTTCTTTTTTATTATCCTTCACAAAAAAATAAAATTATCACCTAGATTCATTCTATTTCTTCCATGGTCAACTCCATTTCTTTTTTTTTTCTCCATGGCTTTCTCTCTTTTTCTAGTTTTACCCAGGGATGAATTTTCCCAAACTATTAAAACTTGCAAGAATGAAATTTGAGCTTGCATTATTTTCCATGGCCACCATTTCCCTCTAGGGCTTCTCCATAAGTCACCACAACAAAAATGACATTCTTCCCAAGTAAAACAATTGATCACTTTTTAGATGAAGAGTCAACCCTTAATGTCATCATTTATTTTTTAAGCATTAAGCTTTTTTTTTTTTCTTTTTTTTTTAGTTATCTATTTAATAATATATAAACTTTATTTTTATTTTTATTTTAACTATAATGCATGGTCAAAGTCCACAACCCTTGTTATGGTCATCATGACCTAACACAATTTTATTTAATAAATAACATTAAGTATGGGTTGCTTCTTGTCCACAGATTTATTAAATCAAAGTCATCATGGAGTCCCACTTCATTATAATGCATGGTATTAACCTTCCCTAGGTCTCTTGGTGATAAAACCAAGACAAAAAAACTTAGATTAGATAATTTTAATTATAATAAGATCTATGGTGGGAAACAAGTTAACAGACCTAAAATGATAATTAAAGTATTTGAGCACTTTAACAGCTCAAATAAAGAGAATGATAGCTGAGACAAAAAGATAGCTTATCATCAAGTCAACACATACAAGTCACCAAATAAAAATAATAATAAAAACTAAAAGTGGACACAACCAAGATCAAGTGAAATAAAAATATGAAATATCAATCAATATTAAATGAATAAAATAAGACAAAAAATAAAGACATAAGGCATGTTAAAACTACTCAAGGACTAGATGGATCATTACCGTTATATTTCATATCAAGTGTTAGTATTACCTAGCTTCTCACTTTTTTCACCATTATTACCCCAACTGCCAAAATCCACCGCCCTCCTAACTCATGTACCTATGAACCTTACAACCATCAAAACATGATATCAACAATATTTGCTCTATATGAATAAAAACATATATACATGTAAATCTAAAATGTATAATCATCATAATATAAAAATATATTGATAGCATCATTAATATGCAATATTAAAGTATATTGCTATAGGATCAAAGAATGTTGCTGCAAGATTGCTGTTGCAGGATAACAATCTATCATTGTAGGATAGCAATATATCATTGTAGGATAATAATATATAACTACAAGATAATAGTATACTACTATAAGATAATAATATATTGTTTCAAGATAAAATTATATCTTTGTAGGATAACAATATGTTGATGTAATATAATAATATATCATTATAGAATAGCAATATGTTTTTGCAGGATAACAATATGTTGCTATAAGATCAAATCAGTCAACATCTATATGTAAATATCAGATGATTAGTACTTAAAAATATGTTAATACATATAATAATTGTATATAAAAAAGGAGTTAAATAGCAAGTTGTGACATCCTCCTCCCCTTAATGATGAGTCTTCCCGGTGATAAATCAAAACAACCATGGATAGTGTTGTTTAAAACAACTGTATATCTTCTCATATAACATTTATTTCACTCAACATGTCTCATTGTACCAGGACTTGTTGATTCTCTCTTTTATTTTTTAAGAGTTTGATCAATCATCTATTGATTTTAGTAGTATATCACTTTACAAAAAGTATAACTAAGTGCAAAATCTGAATCCTTCAAACAAGAGATTCATTAGTTCATGCTTCTTTAAATAAAGATTCACAAATTTTCATAACCAATAGAGAAAGGATCAAATCAAAGCATCTAATAAAAATTATATTTCAAATTTTTAAAATTTTAAACATCATATGAGCAAAGCTTATATTTTAGAGCACTTATACATACTTAAATTTTTACATTCTCCCACATACTTTTATCATGATTCCAAAAATCAGAATCAAAATCATGAAACAAAGTTGTTTCACGTTAGAATTATCATCATAAAATGGACATAATGTCTAATAAATTCATAGTTGAAATTGAAATATCTTTAATATTTTTATTCAATCATCAACCTGTAATTTATAACAACTGATTTAACATAAAAATAACTAAATCTGAGGCATTTACATAAAAATTAGTTATGTTCCAAGCATAACTTTGTAATATTCACCATAAAATATAAACCATCATAGTAAGCATACTTGTTATGTGGTCCTTCCACCACTTTAGATTGTGATTATCACATAATTTATTGTCATTCTTCTTAGAATGATATTAACAACCAACAACCTTGCTATTATGTTTTCCAAAATTTAAATCATTCATGGGTTACTGCAGCGTCTCACACCAACCACATCTAATATTGAAGAAGTCATTCAAGGTACTCACATGCAACCCTCAAGATTTTCAACATATTTTTCATTAATTTTGTGAGCTCATATGATGGTTATAAGGATCCCAATCCCACCATCATTTTATAATACTTCTCAATAGTTCTCAATAATTTTAAAATTATCTAATCAAAACTTTACATTACTCCTTTTGAGCATAGAAATACATCCTAGTCATGCCATTAAATAAATTATAATATCATTTTCAAGAATATTCTCTCATAAAAAAATATACCCATTTCATAACATTGCATGCTTGCATTTACAAGTCAACACATGCCTACATTATAGTAAGTACAACCTTGTTATAATGCATAAAATCCAACATATAGGACCAATTAGTGTTTCACAAATCTATATCAAGGAATTTAAAACATAAGTTATTTTTACAACCTTAAAAACGTGGGTAAGGTAATATTTAATCCACAAGGTGAATATTATGCATGAAGAACCTAAAATCAATTTGTAGCACACATGGTGCACACACCTAAATGAATCAGGTGTCTACCTCATGCAAAGAGGAAAAATAGATTTTCAACTTATGAAAGACTCCACTTCTTAACCCATATCTAATCTAAATCAATATAGATATAATGCTTATTTACCCTCAACCTCGTAATTGTATCAATGCTCATCACTATATCAGTAATATGAGATTACACCATATAATACAACACTATACCCCAACAGATTTGATTAGTAGAGGTTATCTTTAAAAGAAACAATTTACATCATCAAGTAGTTCATGATCACATTGCTTCATATAAAGAGTTAACAACACAAGGTCACACTTTTTATATGGCATATACATGAAATACTTATGAAATAATGTTTGATAACATAAACAAAGTTAAAAAGTTACATGGTATAACATAATCACATATAATATAGAGGTTTACATAATATACAATAATTTTATATGCAATGAAAAAATCATATGGAATAGGATACACATATTTATTTAGTTGTTTTTATAGTTTATATCAAGGATATTCCCACATCAAAACACATAAGCACACTTACAAGTGAATCACAAGGGTCCATGAATACCATCAGATCACTTGATGTCTAGATGTCATCCAAATAACATCAAATATCCATCATAAATTTCACATAATCAATCTATATGCCATCAAATGACACTAAATATCCATCATAAGTACCACATATTCAGTCTTAGGGATCTCAAATTTAACACACACTTCTTTTGAAGAAAGGTGATATTCTAACAAGGCCCAAAATCTATATCTATAAATCTCAAAAATTTATCATTAAGGTTCATGTCTCATGGATTAGATGGCTCATGTAATTCAAAAATAATAAGAGATCCCCAAAACTCTCTAACTTGCCTAAGTAAGTTAGACACATTCACCCCCACTTGGCCCTCTAAGCTTAAGTCACACCCTCAGTCCTTCCAAAGTTGTCATACTTCAAGTATCATATGAGAGCTCATTTAAAAAAGCTATCATCAGACACCAAGAATTTATCCTTTTATTCCAACTATAAACTTTTATCACTAATCCCTCAATTAAATTGCCCAAATAAGTGAATGGTTGACTAACATTGTTCATCCTACATAGTGTGGCCTTGGGAAGGATTGACTTCGCCAAGGTTCAAGGTGAAGGTTACTATCATAAAAATTATAACTTTTCACAATCATTAATTTTAGCTAAAATTCATAAATTTTATCACCTCAATATCATAAAATATAGTACTTATTCACTTTTAGTTTACATGATGGTTATAATCAACTAATTATAATAACATTTCAACCAAAAAAAAACTTTCCTGATCTTACTTACAAATCCACCACTTTGGACTCAATAGTGCTACCCAAACACCAATCATAATGTTTTTTATAAAAAAAAAACACATAGTTATAATCAGTCACTTATAATGACACATAAAGACAAGCAAAACATAAAACTACTTACTATTGTTGTTTAAAAAATAGACACATAAAATCAATAAGTAATTGTTCTTTTGGAAAAAAAAATCTTAATTTATTCAAGATACATCAGCCATAATATCAATATATTATTTTATAATCATCATTGAAATTTTTTAGCACCTCATAAGGCTTTATTAATAATTTTATGTATTTGGTGTTCAATTACACCACCTTCCAAGGGTAGATTTATTTTGGAACAACGAAGCTCAACCATGAGCATCTTATACATATTGAGTTATCTTACTCAACTGAATGTCACTCATCACAATAGTGTTATATTAGCTCAATAATTTAATATTTTAGCATATATTACACTAAAACATTCAATTTATATGAACATAATATCATTAAAAAAAATTATAATAGTCATTAATTATGTTAAGCACACCAAGCTCCAACATTTTTATAATTTCCAGGATGGTTAAAGGAACCCATCATTTATGATATCAACCAAATATTAACATTCAATCAAAAAAACCTTTTCAATCTTGATTATAAATCCACTACCTTAGACAAAACAATGTTTCACAAGCAATAGTTATGAAACAAAGATCTTCTCAACTTGTGCCACACAAGTGCTAATAATGAGTTTGGATACCATTCTAACCTCACATAACCTATTGAACCTTAATTTAGAAATCAATTTATTAGTTCAAGGGAAACATAGTTAACATACCAAGAATCACAATAGGCCAACTTCACCAAATTGTCAATTAGGTCATTAAGATTAAAAAAGACCTACTAATTTCATTCAAAGCTTTACTTAAAAAGAGAGTAAATATAGCCACATAAATCACATAAGATCTATGGAATAACTCCAATTATAACTTAGTTTAATATAGGACTTGGGAGAGTAATCCTCAACTTAACAAACCACTAAAAAAAATAAGTTAATATTTATACAACTCATCAAGTGGTCTTGATAATCAAAAATTCATTTCAAATTCATTCTATTCCAACTCTTATCATTAAGTTAGCTTAATACATATCCAATAGACCGATAATGGTAATCAACAACCCCTCAACTCTATCAACCCAAAAAGCTCAAATTAGTCCCTGATCAACAAAGACTTTAAAATCAAATGACTCACTCAAGTAAATCAAGTACATTCTCTTCTCAACTAGCCTCCTAGATATAAGCCATACCTTAACCTTTTAAGGACTTAATATCCCAATAAAATTTTAATAATTATCAAATAATTATGCTAAATTCTAACAATGGTCCTTTATCACCTTAACTCATATTGACCCACCTATACAGGGCAATCAATAGTCAAGTGAGACCCATATATATGTAACCTAAAATTGGAAAAATGTGACTTTAACTGAGGTTATGGAGATCAACATATTATGGTAAAGGAACCATTAAGATTCCATAGGGTTATAATATTATCTGTATAAATTTTACTAATTTTTGCATACACTCACACACACACACACACACACACACACACACACACACACACACACATATATATACATTCCATGATATAAGAACTTTTAGCACTCTAGGCTTGCATAAATAGAGCACTAATCAACTCATCTGAGAGATTAAATGACTTTATAAGGGTCACACATGATCTTCTCAATCATATAAGACATATATCAGTTTATACAAGACATAAATCTAGTCTTGGTTTATTATGCACATTAGCATACAATGTTTTAATTCAACCTTAGAAAGATAACAAAGACATACAATTGGCATTTAGATGTCATAAGGTATACACATATAAGTTATCAAAATAAGCCTCCATAAGGATATGTACATCCATACTAGGTGTATTTATAGCACCACAAAGTATATTATGTCACAAAATCTCTTTGTAAAGATATACATAATCATATAAAAGCTCAACCAAATTTTCAAGCACAAGTTAAAATAAGTGCAATGCATCGAAATTTAACAAAAAAATTTAAGCACAAACTCTGATACCAAGTGAAATGATCTCAAAAAAAGTTTAGCATCACTTTGTTCAGAGTGCAAGCAGAATTAAGAACATAGTTCACCAAACATGGTTGGGATTTGTATAATGCACCCATAATCAAAGTTAGCATGTATGATTCCATTCATACACCATTTTCAATATTTAAGTAATCAAAATATATAACACTGCATTTAAAATCCAAGACTCTTAATGCTAAAAAATTATTGCACAAACAAAATCAGATCTTAACTATAATTAGATCAACTAAGACAAAGCATGCCCACATCATTCTATAAGATTGTATAAGCTTGCAAAGATATTCTTGCTCATTTAACTTCATACATATAAGAGATATGCAATGGTACTATTCTATATGGATATTTATACCAAGATCTTATAAATTTAAAGATCATTTTACCATGTTTAATCATATACTCATACCTTAACCAATTTAAGAAAATCCAACTTGCAAGTTCTACATGCATGACATCAATTGAGCTTGTAATACTAACATTCTAAATCCTTCTTAGAATAAACATGCATGGCTACAATATCAAGTCTTTCACCATGATTTAAATAAATAATCAAATATATAATCATTCCAAGTAGATGCTATAGGATCAGTGAGCAAAAATGATAACTCTTAAAAATCATGTTGCAGGAGAAGTATTAAACTATTATAGGATATCTTTGTTTTAATAACAAAATACAGTCATATTGAAAGTTAATTTTCTTCCTTAATATTTAATAAAAATATACTTTAGATATGTGTTTCGAAGGTTAAATCAAGGATAATAAAACCCAAAAATTATTTTTATAAAACTCTATGAGTTATGAGTAGCAACTCCATCAAATTTAGATTTATACAAAAAAATACATCATACTTTCTTATATTACAAGAAGATTGTTATAGCAATAACACAGGAAGAGTAAATTTTAAAAATGCTACAACAAAACATTTAATCATTATAACTAAGTAATAAAAAATCTAAACACGTCATGTAATTCTAAAATGAAAGAACAGCCACCAAATAATCTACACACCACCCTGCCCCATCCTATGAGCCATCTAATCGGTGGCCCTCACAACCCCAAACATCAACTGGGTGGTGGAGTCAGGGATTTAGGATTTGAATAAAGGTGTGACCAAGATATTTTAGCCATTAATGAGTAATTTATATAAGTCATATAATATCATCAAACAAATGAACCATATCATCATACACCAACAGTGCCAGCAATAATAAATCAAATGTTCACAAGTGACACTTGCATAATGGCCTACCAAATCTATTAAGCATCCAACATAGGAAGAGTCATTCAGATTTATAATTTTTATTTTTCTTAACTAAGATCAAACAGTAGTCCATTTATGTTTTGACTCAAGAAAGCAAAACAAAAGAGGTAAAATATGACCAAACAACTCCTTTATACTAATGCCTCAAAATCCATCAAAATTCAGGCAAAATAAGCCAAAATCAAATTAAGCAAGCTTGGCTAAGGCACCATATTTTTATAGGCTGTCATTAAACACCAACAGTTTTAAATAAAATAGCAATAGAAAAAATTCAATAGCCAAAAAATAATTACATCAAAAAAGGGACACCCATTTGACCATTAAATAAAAACCACATAGAAAATAAAACACCCAGCATGCCATTTTAAGGCAACATTTTCCAACCATGAATAAAATAGAAATAATAACTAGGATCTTACTATTTTATCCCTAAAAACATTCAATAATAAATTTGATTTATCTTAAATCTTGTATACTAGGTAAAATTTAACTCATAACCAAATATGAGAATCGATCCAACTCCATATAGCCATAAAAAGATAAACTCTAACAAGATAAAAATAATGCATCACTTACTTTGCACAAATCTGACCTATGAAGAATAAAATAACTTCTCTTTGATTATCTTTCACCAAAAAATAAAACTCTTGCCTAGATCCATTCTATTTCTTCCATGGCCAGCTCCATTTCTTTTTTTTTCTGCATGGTTTGCTCTCTTTTTCTCCTTTTTGCCCAGTTTTGAATTTTTCCAAGCCATTAAAGTTTGTTGGAATGAAATCCAAGCCTGTATTATTTTCTATGGCTACCATTTCCCTATAGGGTTTCTCCATAATCCATCACAATAAAAATGACATTCTTCCTAAGTAAAACAATTGATCACTTTTTTGGTGAAAAATCAACCCTTAATGTCATCATTTATTTTTTAAGCATTAAGTTTATTTATTTATTTAATTAATTTTGCTTTCCTTTTTTTTAATTTATTTATCTATTTAAAAATAGATAAATTTTATTTTTATTTTTATTTTAACTATAATGCATGGTCAAAGTTCACAATCCTTTTTATGATCATCATGGAGTCCAACTCCATTATAATGTATGGCATTAACCTTCCCAATGCCTCTTGGTGATAAAACCAAGATAAGAAGACTTAGATTAGATAATTTTAATTATAATAAGATTCATGGCAAGCAACAAGTTAAAAGGCCTAAAATGATAATTAAAGTATTTGAGTCCCTTAATGACTCGAATAAAGAAAATAATAACTTTGATAAAAAGATAGCTTATCATCAAGCTAACACACACAAGTCATAAAAGAAATAAAATAATAAAAACTAAAAGTGGACACAACCAAGATCAAGAGAAATAAAAATATGAAATATCAATCAAGATTAAATGAATAAAATAAGACAAAAAAGAGAGACATAAGACATGTTGAAACTGCTCAAAGACTAGATGGCTCATTACTGTTATATTTTTTATCAAGTGTTGGTGTTATCCACCTTCTCACTACCTCCACCATTATTACCTTAACTACTACAATCCACCATCAACCTAGCTCATATTCCTGTGAACCATGTAGCCACCAAAACATGACATCAATAGTATTTATTCTACATGAATAAAAATATAAATTTGAATTGTATAATCATCAAAATATAAAACTATATTTATAACATCATTAATATGTAATATCAAAGTATATTGATGCAAGATCAAAGTATGTTGTTGTAGGATTGTTGCTATAAAATAACAATATATCATTGTAGAATAATAGTATGTCATTGTAGGATAAAATTATGTTGTTGCAAGATAAAAATATGTTGTTGTAGGATAACAATATATTTCTATAAGATAACAATATATTGTTATAGGATAACAGTATGTCACTATTGGATAATAATATGTTGTTGTGGGATAACAATATGCTATTATAAGATCAAATCAGTCAGCATCTATATGTAAACATTAGATGATTATCACTCAAAAATATGCTAATACATATAGTAATGTCTATAAAAAAAATCAAATATCAAGTCATGACACCTTCATATTTTTTTAGGATACTGGGATCATCGTTATGTACTTGGGTACCTCATCAGGGCTCATTATCAGGGCCCAATTTTTAGCCCACCTAAGATATGTTTAAGGGGGGTGTTGGAGTGAATATTTTCTACCTTATTTTCTTTGTCTCTCTTTTATGGGGAATTTTTTTCTTTCTGAATTTTCTCCTTTACTCTAATTTTTTGAGAGTTGTATTATACATAGGTACCTCATCATGCATTATTGTTATGATATATTTTTTATTTTCCATTCACTTAAGCTACACTTGAGGGGGTGTTGGTATATGATATTTATTTATTAAATATATTAACTCTACACATTTAACTTTAGCTTACTTAGGTGTGATAAACGGGTTAAGTGGGTGAGAGGATGAGTTCCCTCTAGAGTTCCACCTGGAGTTCAATTGAGTGCCACTATGAGTTATCCTATGATTTTCATAATGAGTTACACTCAATCACACCATAATTTATTCTTTGAGTTCACTCTCCCTAATCCTTATTTATATTCCTCTTCACCAAGCTATTTTTATAGAGTAGACATTTCTAAGCCATGTAGTTTAATACATCAGGGAATTATTGCACATCCTCTTGTATATTTATGAATACATATAATGTCATTGTTAAAGAATTCTCATGTGCTCACTCTACTAGAAGATCATCTATTGGAAAATTATGATAGTAATAATTTTAATTATATCAGTGGAGATTGGAGAGCATTAGATTAACTAAAAATTATAATTGTAGAGTTTTAGTTATACACAACTCATGATAGGCTGCAAGAAATATTTCAACATACCAGGCATACACCAAATGGTAGATTACTTCCCCAAAATCATAACATAATTTATATATGTTGTGTTACCTATTATTTTGATTCCTATAAATTTTAAGATTTTTTCTCTTTTAGTTAGGGGTTCCTATTTAATCATTGCACAAATTTTGCATATACGCCAAAAATCTATTCTTGAAGGTGATTTCCTAGGATTAAAACTTGTATACCCATATATTTATATAAAATTAATTCACCACCAACCCATTAAAAATCAAGCTGAAGTGATCCACCTCTGATATATTCTTATTATTAATATATTTTTCTATGTGTTTTGTTAATAGAAATAACCCTTCACCTTAGTAGTTTCTTATAACCAAAAAAAATAGAGCAGGACAATCTCTAAAATTTCCAATCCAAACATGAGAATGAAAGAGTGAAGCATAGGTACACCTAGGATAAATAAATATTAATGTTCATTACCATTTTGGAAACAAAATTTCGGCCATCTTCCAAATTGCTTCATTATTGAAGGAAAATCAAAATCCAATTAATCAAAGGTTTAGCATGGTTAAGTAAAAGTAAATTATTAATTTTTTTTTCCTTTGTTTCTATCAAAAATCTAATATATCACAATTTTTATTGGCCCTTATCAACATTGCCATTTACATATCTAATTATAAACAGTCATGTCTAAGAACACAACTAGAAAATTTTAGAACATAAAATAACTTTAAACCCGTTCACAATTTTTAAAGTACATTTATTACTCAAATAACTTCACTGCATAGTGTTGCATAGACCAAGACGACCCACATGATTATATGCTAGCAAAATTGCTTACACTTCATTCCAAATGTTGTCCTCATATAGCTATTCTTTTAAACAAAGACAGATAAAATAAAAAATAGAAAAAAACTCTTAAGAGATATTCTAAACATAACATAAACATTTTCAAAATTTGTGTTGTTTATCTCCATAATGGACAAAACATCATCATCCATATAATTCTACACTAAACTCCAATTTGATTAATGAATGATCTCATCATCCGCCTTGCCTATTAAAAAAATTATTCATGATTCATTTCTACAAGCTCTTATTCCAAACAAGAATAAAATAATCTCCAAGATGAATAAACTGCTTAAATTTACATTATTTTTAATCTCCATCCTTCACCCTAATGTTTCTTCTCATTATAAGAACCTAAATGCTAAATAAGAGACAAAGTGAGGTTATTTTAGTGATAATTTTCCAAAAAACATGTATGCATTCCTCAAGACCACTAGTTTAGTTACAACTCAAAGAAATGATGCCAAATTGATTAAGGGTATGTACCCATTTCAAGGATTAGGGTCAATGGCCCCTATACATGCAACCAAAATGCATTGCATGTTGTTTTACAAATGCATACATGCATAAAATAAAATTATTGCCAGTAGCCTAATTTGCACTCCATGTGTAGAGGCTAAAAGAATAAAATTCAAATCCATGAGTGGATCAAGATGGGAAATAAACATAAATACACCCTTTTCTAGTAATAGAACTTCTATTTAGTTGCAATGGAGAACCCAACCCATGAATTAACATGCATAAAATGGATCCATAGCTAATTTCTGATCATACAAATGATCATGGACTTCACTTGCATTGAAGCTTAAAGAATGCAAACATAAAAATGAATCCTTTGAAAAGAAAAAATGAAATACCATGATGTTGAATATGATACAACAATACAAGAAATCAAAATTAGCCTTTGTTAATTTCAATAGCTTGAATGTTGGATTGCCAAAATCTATGAACTATATTTATAATATTAATAATATTAGATTATTAAATATATTGATTAACCTAGAAGATAATTCAATTTAATGGAGATTAATTTAGCATGCTAAAAGTGATGTATTTTATCAAGTGACACTAATAAGTTTTTAAAATTGTAACGTGGTGACATGTGTTTCTAATTGATGACTATTCTTTATTATTAAAAACTAAATATTTTAATTTTTAATTTTTTTGTATTTGATCGCTTATAAAACTTGTGATATTTTTATTGATGACATCTTAACATTTTCAAACTCATAGTTCCACATGTCCAGTCAGTTAACACGTTATGTATCCTAATAGAGGTTTAAATTTAACACCATTAAGTCTTTTCTAACTTTGTTTTTGCTACGTCAAATGCTTCGAACATGAATATAATGGAATCTTTTTGATGTGATGACCAATCTGTGCTTTGGTTATCATAATAGAAATTCCTCTAATGTAATAATATCAATCATTTGGTGGTATGATTTCATTACTCACATGACTTGTTTTATGCACAATGTTACATCCCGATTCCTTGCCAACCAAACTATTTGATTATCCATAGATATTTATAGTTGACACATTTGATTTGAACTAAAATTTGAGATATATGTTGTTATGGGATAGTAGGATATTGCTTAAGTTATATGTTTACATATTTATGAGCTAGTTATAGTGTATGTGTTTACATTATAAACATGTTGATTTATTATTTTAACTATAATTTATAATGTATGTATTGTAATGATATAACTACCTGCTTATTGTGAGGTTGATGTAAGAGAACTCATCTCTTAGAGCATGATGAAAGGAAAGCATCATTGGAGAGGGTGACGTAGATGAAGATGTTGAAGGATGACAGATAAACCAACTAGAAACTTGCACATAAAACATAAGTAGATCATGTTAAATATATCATGGAATGGTTAGCACAATATGTTTTGGATGCTACTTGTATTTAGAGAGTCACTTTGCACATTATTTTCTAGCATAGTTAATGGTTTTTATGGAACTCATTTTGTGTGTGTGATCATTAAATGATGTTAGAGATGTGATTTTTTTAATTAGATTTAAATTTAGATTTATTGATTGATTTATTGTTAAACCTTTAAGGCATTTAGAGATGCTAATTAAGTTAGTGAGTTTACAGATTTTTATAATTAATATTAAAATGAATAAAAATTAAAAATTTCCAATTGAGAGGAAAAAGGGGGGAAAAAAAAGAAAATGATAAAAATGATAAAAAGAAATAAATGTCTAAATTGAAGAAAAAACAAAAATAAAGATATTAATAAAATAATGAGAAAAAAAAGAGAGAACTTTAAAAGAAAATCCATACAGGATTGGAAGGAGGATGCAAGGGGAGAAAAAAAGAGAGCAATGTGGAAGAAAAGAGATAAGAATAGAAAAAAATAGATTGGAGGAGGAGCCAAGTAAAAGAAGAAGAGACAAGTGTAACCAGATGTTTCTATTTGGTTACCACTAATGAGGCAGGTATTGTATTTCAGTTCTTGTGTGGTGATATTCATGAGTGTAAAGAATTGTTTATATATTTATTGAATTAAAATACATGCAATGATGCCTATTTTAACACAATGCCCTGGTTAAATATTAAACACTATAAATTGATTTTAACAAAGCACAGTTGATAAAGTGTAGTGAATTAATGATAAATATTCTATCATATCTTAAATGAATAATATTTGTATTAATTAGAAACTACATATCTTTAATGAATAATATTTGTATTAATTAGAAACTAGCGACCTAAAAATGGGCAACCTCAGCCTGCATAGTATAATTATTACAAGCGACTGTTATAAATATTACAATGCTTGTGTAACTATTACATCAATTATATTTAAAAATGCAGTGATATTTTATGTATATGAAATGCTTGTGTAACTATTACATCAATTATATTAAAAAATGCAGTGATATTTTATGTATATGATATGCCTCTATTATGTGTGTGTGTGTGTGTGTGTGTGTGTGTGTGTGTGTGTGTGTGTGTGTGTGTGTGTGTGTGAGTGAGAGAGAGAGAGAGAGAGAGAGAGAGAGAGAGAGAGAGAGAGAGAGAGAGAGAGAGAGAGAGAGAGAGAGAGAGAGAGAGAGATCCCCCTTTCTTTATTTGTTGTGATTTAAGTATGCAGTGATCTTTTGAAACTTATTAAAATGTTTAGTGGATTAAAGACAATGATTTTCATAAATATACAATGAACCTTATTGTTTCATTATTTATAAATATATGACTAATGAGTAACCATTAACTACAAGCATAGATATATTCATCTAGTTTAAACGGTGGTTGCATATATATATATATATATATATATATATATATATATATATATATATATATATACACAATAGCCTCATAATGGGAAAACTCAGTGATCTAAGCACTTGGTAGAGGGGTGATTTGCAAAAGGAAGACTCTTTTCTTTATGCTTGTAAATATATCTAACATACATCCAATACCATGCAAATGAGGTGATTTGAATTAATAACGAAATGAGGTGATCTAAATAAAAGTAAAATATTATTAGTTTACTTATTTATAATACTTCTCTCCTCTGATGATAATTTTATAAATAAGGTGGTCTGAATATTGTATTATGCATATAAGTTAAATTGAGATAAAATGCAGCGATCTTTTTAGTTAATGAAACAATGACAAAATAATATAGTGACTTAGTGAAATAAAACATCCATTTTAGTAAATACATGTTAAAACCAAACAATGTCATGCCATATTGATTTATGTAACATCTTGAATAGATTTTATTCTCTTATATTACATAAATGGGGACTTGTCCTTAAATAAACTATATATATATATATATATATATATATATATATATATATATATATATATATATATATATATATAAAGTGAATAAATCCTTAAAGGAGTAATCATAATATTATATGTAATATATATATGGTTTACATGTAAGAACTTTACATAAATGATTAATTGAGACTTATGTAAGGATTTATTCAAGAGCAACCATAGTGATTTATGATAGATTTTATGAGCTTGATTCTTACTCATTCATAGTGATTTATTCATTTAGATATTATATGTGGGTTTATGCTAGTATTATATAGCTAAAATTGATATAATTTTATAGCTAGTTGTGAATGGCATAGGTGCTTTATTTATTTAAAACCAAGCAAGCAGATATCCTTTGGTTAAGGAAGTGTAAAATATAGATACTTATAATGATTGATAGACCAATTCTATTATAGGTTACCACTATCTTTTACTTAATAGAAGTGATTTGGAACTCATTTGTATGTTTGTAGTTTGATCCTAGTTAAGTGACATAACCATATGTCTATATTATCAGCTAATATGAATTTATTTATCAAATATAATATGGGGATATACTATGGTTATGTTATATCAAGTAGATGTTATAAAATTAATGATATAGTATCTATGGTATCTAAGAGCTATGTGATATATGTAGCATTGAATATTCTATAATATCCTCTTTTTATTTGTGTGACATCTGTTATTTGTGATACATATTTAAAAATTTGCCTATTTAGTGATATCCTTATTGGAACCAATGTGTCAATGTATTTAAGTGTGTGTAAGTGTTCTTTACAACAAGTTGATGGAATCAAAATATAACAAAATTTATAGGATAATATGCATAGATGGGATATAAGGAATTATGTGGTGATCTAATATGAGTATAAATAGTTTGTTGCCTATGATAATCTATTCATTAATATTCTATGAGTATTGGTATCTTTAATAGATCATCAATTTATTTTATGAATGGAAAAGTTATAATGATTAAGTTATTGATTGGAGTCTTAATAACTATTAAACTTTGCAACCATATTTATATACTGATAAGCATTGTTATGTGAAGCATAGTATGATTACAATTAATACATATGAGGGTATTCATACAGAAAATATATCTATACATGGATTTAGGTGTTCACCTAACTTATTAGATATATAGGTGTATTGGGTCATATGCCTAAACCTATAGTTAATGGATAGTTAAAATGAGTCATAAAGTATCTATAGAACTGAAACTATAATCGTGAGAAAATAGTCTCTTAGAATATGAATTAAATTATTAAAATGAAAAGATTATGAAATAACTTAGTTATGAGTTATCTAACTCTTAAGAATAACATGATATATATATATATATATATATATATATATATATATATATATATATATATATATATATATATATATATATATATATATATATATATATATATATATATATATATATATATATAATTGAATACTTGTGTGCAGTATATTATATGAGAGTGTTAATATGTACAAGTATTTAGACATATATAGTATATAATAGTGCATCATGATATGTGTCTATAAGTTATGTTTCTTTTGAATGTTAGTATGTAGTTTAAACATAGAGCATACTCGGGTGGTATAATCATGTACTTGTTTGATTATTATTATGAGTCATTTGATTCTTGAAATCATAAGTTTGGTAATGTGTGATTATATTATTGTGTTCATATACAATAAACAATGATATTATGGTATGTCATAAAGTACTAAATTATAAATCTATGTTATACCTAGATAGTACATACTGTAATTGTTATGTCTATACTCACACCTACATTTCACTGAATAAATGTATGTGTGTTGGTTATTACTATGAATAATATATTTTGTAGAAGTTAGTAGGATTTTATGTATGTGTGCATACAACTTTTACGAGTGTAGTGAATGCTAGGATAGAATATTATGTGTTTTGTAGAAATTGTGATTTGTTTTATTATATTTAGTTACTTGAATAAAATCTTATGTTTTCATGTATTTAAAATTACTTTATATGATTGATTGTATAAAATTAGTAGTTATGTCTTAGAATACTAGACTATGGTAATATGAGTTATCATAGGGTGTAGTATGTTTGGAAACTAATTATGGTAGTTAAAATCTATAATTGAATATGTATTTTACTTGGGTGGTATAAATTGTAGTCATTATTTCTAGTATGGGATAGATAATGATGTAAAATTCATTCATACGTTTGACAAAATAAATATATGTTTTTATTACTCCTATGTTTAGCATGTTATGTGATATGATTTCAAGTAGGATGTAAATTATATGAATCTTTTTATTAAATTATATTTGAGCAATCTTACTTTGTTGATACTAAGTAAAGAGAGATAGAATTCACTAGCTTACTAGCATCATAATGCCAGATGAAGGCAATCTGATCAAGTGGTGTTATGAATTTGATTGATCTATATATCACTATTATTTATTATTATTATAAATTTGGACAAAGTATTTTTAGTGAAACATTATCATTTCATACATATTATTTACATGTTTGTGTGATATCTTGTAATATAATGGGTTTTCTATGATACATTACATGTTTAGTTTTAGAAATCATACATCACATGGGTACTTGCTTATCTCTCTAGATTCCCACACTGTCACTATCTACTCATTCATGAAGGGAGGTCCATTCCCTAATGGGATTTTTGTGAGGAATTTTTGGTCCATGGTTGGTGTGAAAAATCACTCGGATAATGCTCTCCCTCCCCACATCAGTACTACTATTAAGATGACACTTGAGATTGCCACATATACTGGAGAGTTCGAAGAAATCATACTCTAAGGATCCAGGTATCTTATTTATGTACATTGTATTATATTGTATTTATTATTTAAAACATTTTTATGAAGATTTATAATTACCTACTTACTGTGGATTGACCAGTAGTGACTATATATTGCACTAGCAGTGGTTGGCTATTTGTAATTACTTACTATTTATATATTATGGTGTATTTCATATGTTGATTATGATCAGTGAGTTTTAGATGTCATGTGCTTATTTAAATTTATCACACTTAGAGTATTTTATATGATCATTGCTTAGATTCTCATGCTGTAATATATTTATAGTATATGTGTTTAATTAAAAAATTCACATTTTCTATGTCAAACCCAGCAGGATCATTACACATAGACACAAAATTACATGTATCTATTGCAAGTATTTTTCCACAATAAACATTGAAATAAAACATGCAATAATTTTCTTGGAGTTACAACCATTTCATGATCTTAAAGTGCAAGTTGTTGTGTTAAGATGTCACATTTAAGTTTTGGTGCTTATAATGCTCATGGTGCTCAAATAAAAACTAGATTAGAGTGGTTTTTGAGGTTGAAGAAAAGGTTTTAAAATAGTTTTTTCATATAATAAATTCTAACATATCATCATATGAAAGCTCAAGAAATAACACTTTCATCATTAATTTAATGCCATTCATTTGCACTCTCTCATCTGACCTCTACATATTTTTTTCCTTCCAGGTAATTTGAGCAAAGATCTCATTTGTGAATGAGTGATTTTTGAATTTTTATCTCTCTAGGTAGTTTGATCAAATATCTTTGTGTTCAATGCAACACCTTTTTTCATTTTTTCATCTTGAATGTTCAATAAAAATATAAAGGGTTTGTAAATACATGTTCTCTCAAATAGAGTTTGGTAAAAAGATAAACTTATCTCTAGTTTTTCTATGGCAAATGTGATTTCACAATGACTTCAAAGATTTTTAAAGTTTTATGTTAATTCATTTACTTATAATTTTAGGATTTCTGAACTTGACAGACCTGGTGCCTAAAAATATCCACACATTAGATAATTCTCATATAAAGTTTCCTCTCCATCAACTTTCACCTCATTTTATTCTACTTCTTATAACCCTCACACAAGTTTCAAGGTCAAATAGGTTTATAATTCTTCAAATATTAAATCAAATATTAAAAATATTTTTAATATTGATCTTGGGAATATTGAACTTGATAATTTTCATGATGAGTTGAATGATTAAAACAAGAAAACATACTAGTCTTAGGAATATTGAACTTGATGATTTTCATGATGAGTTGAATGATTAAAACAAGAAAAATTTAACTACTAAATTGAATGATAGTAGGTTGCCTTAGGTGGTATGATTTCAGTGTCTAGTTGTAAACAATTAAAAATAGCTCTACGCATTTATTAGATGTAAAATTTCATAATTCTAAGGTACATGTGTATTTATCAATTATTGGTTCAAATTAGGTGGTATTTTCATGTTCTTTTATTTTTCATTGTGTCCCATTCTTCTCTCATTTTTTTGGGTCTTGTGGTGGTTCATCAAAGTGTATCAAATATGTTTATAGGGTTTTGAGTATTTTGGGTCTATTGGAGTGCCATTGTATCTTGTGGCCCCATATTTTTCATTATTTTGTTTGTTTAATGTGTTTGTGTCAATATTGTCCTCATTTGAATTCAATTTATATATAAATAAATACATGTCTTAGTGCATTTAGTCATCTAGATATCATCAGAAAGGTATTTAGTATTTATTATTCACTTTGATCTATTGAGTATTATAAGCATTATAAATAAATAAATCAAATATTTTATATAAAATTAATTATATCAATATAGTTCATATTAGTGACATATTCCATTGCATCATTTTGATTGGTTGATGAATTTTTGTAACTAGTGAAGTGTTATTTTAAATATTATACATAATTAAGTGGTCTAAAAAATCAAGGAAGCTCATATTTTCCTTGGTTTAATGTCATCCCCAAAAAAATTCTATTTCCTTATTATTTTTAGGTTTAATTACCTAATTAGTAATAAGTGCATTTTTCTATTCATTGGTGTTAGGTTTTTTTTATACTTTCACATCTCCCAATACTAATTCTACCCATGTCGACATATCACACAAGATATATTTGCATGCTCACCCAAGGCATAGATAGAAACCAAGGTGGGTCGAGGTTAGTTGGTAATGATGAAGTAATACATTTTTATTGCATGTACCCTTGTACACATGAGGATACTTATACATATATTATATTAATTATACTTATCAATTCATGGTGACCACTATGCATAAAATGAACTTTGACATAATAATGTGAAAACATTAATGATTATAACAACAATTTATCTTAATAGCTATATTAGCCTGAAAAGCAACAGTAATGACACATCTCATGGTTATAAACATAAATGACAACAAAATGACAACAATAATGACCATAACCATATCAACCACATGTTCAATACATCAAGGTGGGATTTTATAGTGTCCAAGTGTCACTCTTATGCTTGCAATACCAAATCCCTGATTAGCATGTGTTCAAAACATAGTAAACCTTAATATTAACTATGCACCAACAATACTATGCTCAAAAGATTCCATGATAGACTATATGTATGCCATGTTGAGACAACTCATAGAGCATAGTCTCGATTTGTAGGATCTTATTCACCCTTGTTGTCATATCTTAACAACCTTTTGAAGAAGATATATAGGTGGATACTTCCATCATTCACCTCCTGCTAATAACATTGACTTATACTATTGACAGGTAGTTCCTTTTATAGTTCCTCTATTCATGTGATCATTGTCATTTTGGTTTGTCCATTTTCCCATATGTGCACATGGAATTGGCTTGTCACTATGCATTATGCTCTTTAGACTTGAGGCACTTTGGTACCAAGGTGGGATTAATAAAAACTATTAAGACCCATCAAAATATAAGATCAACATAACCCCACATTAAATCATTTAGTTGCCCTTAGATAACCCACTAATGGCTTGGACACCAACAAGGAACTCTAACACCTCTTTTGTTAACTCAACTTTAGAATTAGTCCAATGCATGAGCACAATCTAATATTTTTTAATATTACTAGAGACTTCATGCAGTTAATCCATTAAACTCAAGAAGCTTATCTTGAGACCCCTTAGCTTCTTCTTTTATCACCTTGACCTTCTTGTTTAGCTCCTAGATCATGTATTTTATTGCACTTTATTCATCAACTATCTGGTGTTGAATACCCTTGAAGCTTTATTCTAGCATTTTTTGGCTCGCACCAATTATCTTACCTTTGTTTTCTACTTCTTTTAGAAGTTAGGCTTTCTCAACTTTTTCCTTCTTCATCTAAATTTGCATAGCCAAATCATCTTGTTCATGTTTCTCTACATGAAAACACACTATAATCACCAAAATTTACAAGGTAAAATTAAATAAAATCTACTCAATTATGGTAGCTCTCTTAGTGAGCTTACCTAAAGAGGTCCTCGTATACTTGAGTTTTCTCAAAAACTTGATTTGGGCTAGCTCCTATACTTCTTATTTTTCATCCCCTGTGCCCTTATTCCTCTACAACAAGTAGTCCACTAATATACCTAATTTGTCTACCAATTGTATTCCATCTAAGAAATTGGGCTCTTCCTTCATGATGCGCCAATATAACCTTAAAAAATTTTAGTTCCATGGTAGCTAGCTTCTTTTCCACATGTGCACATTGTTGATCCATTTGATTCAAATGTACCTTATGGATACTAATTTTGGTGATATTAATAGTGTTCAGGTAACTTACATTTATTGTTATCTTGAGTAGCATGCTTCCTTCATGATGCGCCAACATAACCTTAACATTTTTTAGTTCCATGGTAGCTAGCTTCTTTTTGACATGTGCACATTGTTGATACATTTGCTTCAAATGTACCTTATGGCTACTAATTTTGGTGATATTAATAGTGTTCAGGTAACTTACATTTACTATTATCTTGAGAAGCATGCTTTTAACTCAACCTCATTGAGCTTGGTTAGGTCGACATAGATAATATCATTGTTGTGACCAATGTGTCCCTTTTTAAAAAATCATATAGGGAACCATTTTAACCTAATTTTTTATATTTGGTCCCTATCGAGACATAAATTGACCTTAAAAATCTTTCCTTAAGCCTAAAATACTTTCGATCACTTTTATTTTCAAGAATTTTGGATTAACATCAAATTTTGGCTTCAATTTGGTTTTGGTCTTTATTGATAAATTATTTAACTAGCTAGATTAATGAATTATTCACCAAGTTTTTCATTTCTATAGGAAATTTGATTGATCATCATTTAGTCACCCAAGTTTCATAAACTCTTAATCACTATTTAAACCATTGGATTATTAGGTTTTAATATCTAGACTGCACATGGTTCTACCAAGTGCCATAAATTCATCATATATAAAATAAATCAATTACAAGTTGAAAATTCCAATGATTAGGTGACTACACGAGATCATGCCAAGTATCTTCATCTCATTTGATCACAGGTTTATTTGAAAGACATGGTCATAAAGTCAAGCGACCACCCAAGTGAACGAGATCAGGACACATGTCTTCATCTCACTACATCATGCCTCTTGGTTCAAAATTAAAAATCATAAGAATCAGCAACCACCTGAGTGAGATATCATGCCAAGTGTATTCATTTCAATTGATTGTTGGATTTAGGACAAAATAAGAAAAGTTGTAGAATAAATGAATACTTAACTGAATGATATCATGCCATGCATCAACATCTCACTACATAAAAATTAACATACAAAATATTTGATACAATCAATCAATTTAATGATAGAATTCCATGAGGACACCTTTGTACAATCATCTACCACATGTCAGAATATCATTATCCCATGTGACCATTTTAACATACCAACTACCACATGTCATCATCTCATGACCCCATATATTAACAAACCAAAAAGACTTGGAAATAAGCAAAAATAAAGTGACTAAGAATGAATATTCCACATGTTTCATAAGGACATGTGGAGCAAAGGTAAAATGCCACAAAACAATGATAGAGTGACAGGTGTAAAAGAGGAAAAGTATATAATTTGACTAAGTAATTAAAGACAATGACAAAGCACCACGTGTCAAGTAAACCTACAAAATATGACATCATCAAATCAAATTTGAATTTAATGGATGGATGACAATGATCATTATTCTACAATCAATTCCCACGCATGGAGGATGCAATCAATGAATTCATAAGTCAAGAAAATTGACTATATGTGTTGTCCCTAGGTCAAATCAAATTACATTTTCCAATTGTTAGTTGTGAATTGTTGTCTAAAGCTTCATAATGAATTAAAATCCCTAGAATTCAAAGTCTGATATAGAGCTTGATTTTTTCAAGAATGGAAGCACAAAACCAGGAACTTGCTCTTTCAATTTTTTGCTTCATAAATAAGCAAGAATTTAAAGATACATAATTCGGCAAGACTGCTCTATTTGGATCTTTCAAAATTTACACAATGCTCTACATGGAATTTTAATATGCCCATATTTACAAAGATGAAGATAATTTATCCCTAGATTAGAGGGAGTACATTTATGACTTATTAGCAATTAAGGTAGTTGGACTCCATAAGGCAATAACAAAACTAGATTTATTTCCCTATGTTCACCTAAATTTTTAATTTGTTTTTTGTAGGTTCTTGTATCAAATATATCTTCCATAAATACATTAGTTTCTAGCCTATATCTTTTAAAAAATTATATAGGTTTCCACCACCAAACTCATCTTGCAACCAAGTAGTATTCAACAACTGATTCAAGAACAACATCATTATAAACACCCTATTAGAATGGGCGCATAACCCAAATTAATCAGTTATGAAAAATAAGATCTTAATTTCCCAATTCAGCCCTGATGTTAGGATTATTATGGCATTGTTAAATAAACTACATGGGGTTTCATCAGTCACTCATGTGGATTAGGTCTGGGTCCCGCTATTAGCTATAATTTTGGAGAGCAAAAGCTTTCCCCCACTAGGATAGATTATAAGATTCAATCTAAAAACCCAAAGAGAACACATGTATGACCAGAAGAATGCTCATTTTCACATGCTTTCCTACATGGTGGATGTTATATTTGGAACTATTACCCCAGCCAATGTGCGACCTTAAGATCCAAAAGGGTCAAAGAGAATATGTGATGATTTTGATCATCTTCACATAAAAAATACATGAATTACATCCAAGCAATTGTAGATAATTATTACCCAAAATACTAATATGTAGAGAATTTAAATTGTATTTTCATTATATTAAAATACTAATATTTATAAAATAAAAGCAATTTTTTTGGTCACTACTAATGCAAATGCACTTTTATTCTACCATGCATTTTTACATTGATAACATAGTTTGATATTTTATTTTTTAATTTATTTATTATCTTTGTTGATGCCCAAAAGTATAATAAACACAACGCAAAATGCCTATCTTCCCTATTCATTTATCTTTAATAGATTTGAATACATGTTTTTATTTAAATTAAATTTTAAAAAAAAAAAAAAAAAAGAATCCATAAAATCTATGCCTACACATTTTCCCATATAAATTATGCAGTTACCAACTTAAGGAAACTAATCAAATTTTATATATATGGAAATTAGTGTGCATGCTCATTCTTTTTCCTTTAGTACTCAAAGGACACATTAATTTGTAAGATCAAAAGTATTCCCTTGTCTATTTTAAGTCCTTCCATGTGTCCTTATTACATTAAAACATATTTCCAAATGGCATACAAAGCAATAACATATGCATTTCAAAATAACATTCAACATAAATTTTCAACTTTTTTATGCAAGGCATAATGATTGTAACATAAACATATAAAATGTTTGCATGAAAATTGAAATTGCCATGTGAAGTACACAAAAAATCTCAAAAAATATAGATAACTAACATTAAATCTTTAATTTAGTTTGTAAACCATCAAACATGACCATGGCTAAAGTCTGTAGGCATCTTTGTCTATGTTTTTGGTAAGACATGTCAATTTTGATGGCTTGGTTAAAATCCATTAACACATACAAATAAATATTTTCTTTAATTGAACCATGCAATTTAAAAAATGTTTTATCTCTATTTCTCAAGTTTACTATCCCTCACAAACCTTTGTCATATATCTTTTATTTGGAAGTGTTTTCCATTTGAACACTCTTTGCAAATTGTCTATCAAGAATTTAATGATTTATTGCCATTTCCATATAAATTTTTTAACATTGGTGGAGCTAAAATGGCAAGGTAATCACATATCCCTCATTTAATTTAAAACCTATAAGACTTTTATAGATCTATTATTATCATGTTGAAGTTTCATATTTATTTTCATAATTTTCTTAGTAGTCTCTACCATAAGGCTTATAACTTTTCTAAATTTAACAATATAGGATCCCATTCAAACCATCCATTCCCTCCATCATTAGTTAATTATATATTTATATTGGGATAACAAGAATAGATTTTTGTGTCCCATAGTTTTTTACAAAGTGTAACATATTTGCTTAAAACATCATAATTTTTTTTTTGTCATTTTCTATAATGCTTTCATATACTCCCATATATATTATGACCTAGGATAGATCTCATCAACTTTGAAATACGATAACCACATCATGGTATGTGTATATACACACACATGGTGATTGAATATTACTTTTGGCTTTAGTTATTTGAAAAGGTAATTACCTTTATACACGCATATAAAGTGATTAAATATTTCTTTTAGCTTCAATTATTTGAAAAGATACTTATAATTTATGTTTATTTTAAAATCAATTGAAATAATTACATCGGAAAAATAAAACTGATATTTTTTATTTAGAAAATTTCAAATTGAATTAAGCTACTTGAAATTAAAGTATGTAATTTAACTTGTATGTTTTTCATGCAATCTACATACAAAATTTTAGCCCATATAACTCTTCCATCATCTAAAGGACAAGTTCAACACCCAGATATTAAACGGAAATAATATACACAATAAAAAATTGGTTTTGATGTTAAATAGTGTGAATGAGAATGTAATGAAGTAAGTGTTATTCCATTCCAAATAATCTTGAAATAGCTCAAAGAACTCATGAACATAGGATAGCCCATAGAGTTTGCCAAATAGCTTGAAATCTTGAACAATAGCCAAAGACGAGTAATAGATGACATTAATTAGAAAGTATCAAAAGTTGATTCAATATTTATTCAGTGTAATATAAAATTTTGTCATATGTTGATGTAATCTTCATATGCCTTGTGATGTCACTTTAAAGTGGATGACAATGTTACTAGACAAGTAAGAATTTGAAATGTTATATCTCATGTATCCCCTGATTGAAGACAATATTGCCTTAAGATAACATTTTATATTTTCATAAGCTGGATCAAAGTGTCTATAACCAATTGTGAATGAGAGAAAGGATAGTGGTTCTTTACAAAAAGTTTTAGACTCCAATTGATTGGATGTTTGATGATGGAATTTGTAGCGAGGTACTAATTTGATAATTAAGTTAGCTATGTCATGTTGGTTTTTGTAGCTCGAAAGGTGGAATGTGGAATTTTTTTAAAGCAACTCAAGATTAGATATGCTTTAAAATAATTCGACTTGGATTTTCAGCAACAGTAGTTTCTATTCTTTAAATAGAATGTTTCTGAGTTTGTAAGGATAAGATAAATCCTAGAGTGATTTTATGTGTAAAAAAAAAAAAGGCCAAAGAATGCAAGGAAAGTTTCTTTTTCTTGCACGCTAAGTAAAGCAGATAGGCTCTCCAATAAAAGTAAGATTGTTTTATCAAACTCATATATTGTATTTTTTTGAAAGAAAAGTTTACTGTTAGGCTGAATAGAAGATCCAACATTTACAGGTTTTTCCCCGCATTGGGGTTTCCTAGGTATATCTGTGTTATTGTTTTTTTGTATTGGCTTATTGTTATTTTTGCTTCCACTGTTATTAGTTGTTAATTAACCCAGTTATATTAATTTTTATAAATCAGATTTATGTCTGTGAATTTATTGTGGAATTAATCTGTTGCTGGGTTATAGAAATTAACATGGTATCAGAGCTCTAAACTTTGAATACGAAGCCAAGATTTGTAACGCAGATTTCAAGAAAAAAATTAGTTCTTTCATCCTCAGTTATTTTTGTGGCTATGGCAACCAACGTTCGATATGAGGACAGGCTCGAGGGTGTGTCTAACTTCTTGCAGTGGAAGGTTTGGATTACATCTATTCTCAAGGAGAACATGTTGTGGATCTATGCTAGCATAGAAGTGACTCCACCAAAAAATGATCCTGTTGCCTTAGATTCACATGAAGTTAAAGAGGCCAAGGCTCAGAGGATTATCCTGGAAGGAGTAAGAGATCATTTAATTCCTCATTTATCAAGGAAAGACACCGCCAAGGAGATGTTGGATTCGCTCACAAAACTTTATCACAGCGACTATCAGAGTCGTAAGATGATGCTCAAGGACAAATTGCATAATACCAAGATGTCCAAAGGTGAGAGTGTGACCTCTTACTTGTCCAAGCTGACACAGGTCAAGGATGAGCTTGTTGTTGTTGGAGAGATGATTATAGAAGATGAGTTGGTGCGTATAGCCTTGAATGGTTTTTCAAAGCACTAGGAAGTGTTTGTCAAGTGTGTTTTTGGCAGAGATTGGCTACCTAATTGGGCAAGACTTTAGGATGATTTTGTTCAGGAGGAGATCCGTGAAGGTGCTCATCAAGGAGATCAGACAAAGAAGGGTCAAGATGAATAAAATATTGATGTTGCAAGCAAGGGTAAGAAGAAGTCCAATAAAGAGCAATCGGAAGGTTCTTCTTCCAAGAGTGGGAAGAAGAAAGATCTGAGCAAGATTAAATGTTTTTGCTACCATCAGATGGGTCACTATGCCAATCAATGTCCGAATAAGAAAAATAAGGACAAGCAAAAGAAGCAATTTGTTGGTACAGCAGAGGTGGACGATTTTGCATCAAAATTTGAGAATGAGTTTTCACTCATTGCCTGTCTCTCAAGATCAATTGCCAACATAGTATGGTATATTGAAAGTGGGGCTTCTCGCCACATGATGGGAGTCAAAGAATGTTTCACCAAGTTGGAGGAGAAGAAGTTGGATTTCTTTATTGAACTTGGAGATAATGCCAAGTACCATGCAACTGGTATTGGCACCGTCAAGTTTCAGTGGGAATCTGGCAAACCTTTGTTGGTGGAGGATGTATTGTATGTCCCTGGCATGATAAAGAATTTAATCTTAGATTTTGCCTTGGAAGACAAGGGTTACATCGTGACCTTTGAGAGGGGAAAAGTCTATATTTGTCCCAAAGATTCCAAGATTGCAAAATTGATTGGTGTCAGGCATGGCAGCTTGTTTTGGTTACAGTTTGAGCCATCACTTGTGTTGGTTAGTAGCTGTAAAGGGATAGGAGAATTGTGGCATAGGAGGATGGCTCACCTTCACCATGGAGCACTTAATATTCTTAAGGAAATAGTGATGGGGCTGCCTGAGATGAAGACAAAACAGCATGAGGTGTGCAAGGGTTGTGCTCTTGGGAAATATGCTAAAACCAATTTTCCAAGCAACGACACTAGATCTGAAGGGATTTTGGGTCTCATACACTCAGATGTGTGTGGACCTATGTCAACAAAATCCTTGAATAGATATGAGTATTATGTTACCTTCATTGATGATTTCTCTAGGAAGACGTGGATATATTTCATGAAGAATAAAGATGAGGTCTTCAGTAGGTTCAAAGAGTTTAAGGCTCTCGTGGAGAACCAAATTGGGAAGAAGATCACGATACTAAGGTCTGATAATGGAGGTGAGTATACCTCGAATGCCTTCAAATATTTTTGTGCTCAGGAAGGTATCAAGAAAGAGTTGATAGTTCCATACGACCCTCAACAAAATGGGGTTGCTAAATGAAAGAATAGAGCTATCATTGGAGCAGCCAAGGCCATGCTTCATGATTAGGATCTGCCTTGGTTCTTATGGGTAGAAGCTTGCAACATAGCTGTGTATTTGCAGAATAGGATCCCGCACAAAGTGTTGGGAAAATTGACTCTAGAAGAGGCGTTCACTGGTAAGAAACCAGATTTGGGGCACATTTGCATCTTTGGATGTCTTGTGTATTGTCACATTCCTGATGAGAAGAGAACCAAGTTGGAACCTACTACAGAGAAGGGTATCCTTGTTGGGTACAGTGAAACTTCTAAGGCTTATCGGGTTTATATTCCTGCTCTCAAGAAAATAGTGGTTCGCAGAGATGTGAAGTTTGAGGAAGAGAGGGCTCTTCAGAAGTCAAGTAACTTGATGAATGAGGAGGAACAAACATCCACAGTTGAGGTAGCACAAATTCCTCAAACTTCAGTCATGCAAGCTAGAGAGCAGAACAAGCAGGATGATCAGATAGAGGAACAAATAATTCCTCAGCCTTAGATTCCTATTAGTGAGAAGAGGAGAAATAGGGCAGCTGAGCAAACATTAAGAGAGGCTCAAGAATATGTAGGTGATCCTCAAGATTTAGTCAGACAAAGAAGGGCTCCCAGATATTATTCAGATTATGTGGCACTTATGAGTGAATTAATTGAAGTAGAGCCTTCTAGCTTTCAGTCGGCATCCAAGCACCAAGTATGGAGAGATGCCATGGTGGAAGAGTATTCTTCCATTATGAAGAACAATGTGTGGGAGGTAGTACCAAGACTAGAAGATAAGTCTGTGGTGGGCTCGAGATGGCTGTATAAGATTAAGCATGTTGCAGATGGTAGTGTGGAAAAGTTCAAAGCTTGATTTGTGGCTAAGGGGTTTTCACAGAAGGAAGGAGTCGACTATAATGAGACTTTTGCTCTAGTAGCCATGTACTCATCCATAAGAGCTATCATTTCTATATCAGCACAGATGAGTTGGAGGATTCATCAGATGGATGTAAAGATGGCCTTCTTCAATGAGGTGATTGAGGAAGAGATTTACATAGAGCAACTAGAATGGTTTAAAGCACATGAGAGGGATTCTCATGTATGCAGGTTGAAAAGAGTGCTGTATGGACTCAAGCAGGTTCTTAGGGCGTGGTATTCACGTATTGATAGTTACTTGCAGAGTGTGGGCTTCATCAAGAGTGAGGCAGATTTGAACCTGTACTATGTTTAGGTGAAGGGTAAACTTCTCATATTATTGTTATATGTGGACGACCTATTTCTCATAGGGTCAAAGGAGCTCATAGCACACTGCAAGTGGGATCTTGCAGGAGAGTTTGAGATGAAGGACTTGGGGTTGATACACTACTTTCTAGGATTGGAGTTGTGGTAGAAAGAGGGAGAAATCTTCCTTGGACAAGGGAAGTACTTAATTGATATCTTGAAGTGTTTTAGGATGGAAAACTGTAAGCCTATGTCAATGCCACTTGTGACCAACTGGAAGAAGATTGATGCTTCTAGATCAGAGGCAGTGGACCCTACTTTATACAGACAGTTGATAGGCTCTCTTATGTATCTGGTCAACACCAGGCCAGACATTTGTTTTGCAGTGAGCTCACTCAGTCAGTTTATGGTGGAACCTAAACATGTTCACTGGATAGCTATGAAGCATGTTTTGAGATATCTCCAAGGCACAGTTGATTATGGGTTGAAGTATGCTCAGCAGGATGGAGTGAAGCTCAAGGGGTTTATTGATGCAGATTGGGCAAGCAGTACAGCTGATCGAAATAGCACTTCAGGGTGTAGTTTCAGTTTGGGATCAAGAGCAATCTCTTGGTACAAAAGGAAACAGAAGTCAGTTGCACTGAGTTTTATAGAGGCTGAGTATATGGCAGCCAGTATGGCTACATGTGAGGCTATCTGGCTTCAGAAACTTCTAGCTGGGCTCTTTAATCAGGAGCTAGATCCTACAATCATTTATTGTGATAATCAGAGTTGTATCAAACTCTCTGAGAATCTAGTGTTTCATGACAAGTCAAAGCACATTGAGATCAAGTATCACTTCATCAGAGATTGTGTGGAGAAGGGGATAGTGAAGCTCAATTACATTCCTACGGATGAACAAACTGTAGATATCCTGACGAAGGCCTTGATGAAGAGCAAGTTTGAATACTTCAGGGATAAGTTGGATGTGGTGCAGAATACCTTCCTCGCTAAGAGGGAGTGTTGATTTTTGTAGCTCAAAAGGTGGAATGTGGAATTGTTTTAAAGCAACTCAAGATTAGATATGCTTTAAAACAATTCGAGTTGGATTTTCAGCAACAGTAGTTTCTATTCTTTAAATAGAATGTTTTTGAGTTTGTAAGGATAAGATAAATCCTAGAGTGATTTTATGTGTAAAAAAAAATAGCCAAAGAAAGCAAGGAAAGTTTCTTTTTCTTGCACGCTAAGTAAAGTAGCTAGGCTCTCTAATAAAAGTAAGATTGTTGTAGCAAACTCATATATTGTATTTTTTCAAAAGAAAAGTTTGCTGTTAGGCTGAGTAGAAGATCCAACATTTGAAGGTTTTTCCCCACATTGGGGTTTCCTGGGTATATCTGTGTTATTGTTTTTTTGTATTGGCTTATTGTTATTTTTGCTTTCACTGTTATTAGTTGTTAATTAACCCAGTTGTATTAATCATTATAAATCATATTTATGTCTGTGAATTTATTGTGGAATTAATCTGTTGCTGGGTTATAGAAATTAACATGTCCTATTTCATCTTGACTAGATTAGCTACAAATTTCATTCATTAAACACTTAATATGAGTATGTCTCAATATAAATGTACATTGTAAAGTTATACAGATAATGTTTTCAATATTATTTACCTTTGTATTAAAACAAATTTACCTTATTTGTCTTTATAGCCAACCTATTCAGATGGGAACATTAATATTTATTTTAACACCATTTCAAGAGGGATATGACTATATGACGCCTCCAGGTCATCCTACAACAAACATTGCTCCAAGTAGAGTATGTCAAAGAGGAATTATTAGGCTGCCTGCAACACGTTTTCAGAAGCATCAGTACATAAAGCATACAATACTTTAATGCACTGCACCCATCTTAGTGTCAATAAAAAAAAGATATATTTATGCACCCAAAAAAAATATTGCTAAAAAATATTATTTCTTCAATAAATCCCATAAAAATAAAATCCCAAAAAACACTTTGAAAGAATACAACATAGAAGACATATATTTTATTAGTTTAGAAGAAAATTACATACTACAAAAAAGAATGATTTATGCCAAAGAATTTGGATTAAAAAAAAAAACTCATATTCCCATTATTTACACATAGCATTTGTACAGTGTATCCCTTAAAACTATGTTACAATTTACAACTACTATTTCACATTTTCCATGCATTTCATGTGTCTCCACATCAAGCTTCAGAAGCTGAATGAAATGTCTATATGCAATGTAATATATTCCTCTTTTCAAAAAAAATGGACATCTTCAAAGATATTTGCACACTTCGAAACTAGCATAATATGCATTGTCTGCACTTTCCACCACATACATTATATTTTCTTAGTTTCATCCCTGTAATAGTTAAATCAATTCTCTTTTAGTAGAACATTTGAATATATGTATATAAATTGTACAAATTATACATAATATTTTTCTCAATTTCATTCATGCAATAGTTAAATCAATTCTCTTTTAGTAGAACATTTGTACAAATTAAACATAATATTTTATGACTTTCATTTCTGCAATAATTCAATCAATTATCTTTTAGTAGAACATTTGAATACAGGTATAATATACACATTATACATAACATTGTTTTAATTTCATTCCTGTAATAGTTAAATCAATTCTCTTTTAGTAGAACACTTGAATACATGTATATGAATTGTATAAATTACCTATTACAATTAAGAGATGCAATTTTATTTCACTACGACAATCAATCAATGCATTCTTTTATTAAATTATAATTTATTATTGCAAATTTTATTATTAATTTACATTTACTTAATTTTTTGTTCGACTAGAATTAATTAATGAAAGTGATTTTTAAATTAATCTTAAAAAAATCTAACCTTTGTTCAAATTTCATGATTACAATCAACCTCTACAATGACACAATCTGAACTTATACTGAAATGACCATACCTTTTTCCAAAAAAAATCATTCCACTATGATTGCTACGCAGTACCTCTTGTTTCTTTATATATAATATACACTTATGATGTACATATGAGATAGACGTATTATGGGTTAACTTATTTCAATGGTTGGGTGACCTTAGGGGCTTGGAAGAATACTATCTATTTATTCATGATAATATTGTATTTCAATAATTGATACTTTGATGAATAATTTTAATTATTTTTTTATAATAATTTATTATTATTTTTATTAGATAGGGTGAATAAAGCAGGTTTTATAGGGCTCCTACAACCACTAGTTATAATAAAAGTAGAATAAAACAAAAAATAGTTGAATATCGGTAGCAGTTTTAGAGAAGGCCTTCAACCGAGCATAAACATACCATAAATTTAGAAGCAAAAAGATGGACCAACAAGACTAACACCATAAACTCAAAAGACCACTAGAAGAGTATTAGCTATAACTATAAAGCTCCTTGGATCTTGTATTATCCTGAGTAGTCTCTTGCTCCTCCTCAGTCTCCTGGGTGGATTCCTTCAACAAAACCTTTTTAATTCTACCCCTGGTATGCATTGAGGGGCCTTCATCTGAGGTGAGAATGGTCTTAGCCTTATCAGGGATTCCTCAGAAATCTCCATTGGTTCCGACTTCTTTTCTAGCAAAATGTCTTCCATCTTCAATACCACATCTAGGTCATTTTTTATTTTTATCGTAGTTGCTTTCAACCTATTCCAGTTAGCAATGAGATCTGACATGATCATCCCAACTTGTTTCAGCTTATCTAAAAAAAACCCTAATTCTTTGTTGTGCTGGCCCATTGAGTCTTCTAGGGTTAGGGTGTCTTTAGGGTGGTTTCCTCCTTGACAGGAGTGGAGGCAATTTTGCATTCTTTGGCTAAGGATGGTGAAGGGGCAAGTAGGCAGGTAGTTGAGAGGAGTATGATAAAAGATGGTGGAGGGAGTGAAGGATCCAGGGTTGGAGGAAGCCTCCTCATTGTCAGGAGGCTCAGGGGCTTTAATAGGAAGTTCTTTAGCAAGGGAAAAGATTTTGCTCAGTAAAGGCTTGCCCAAAAGATAAATCAAACCATGGTGAATAATGTCATTTTTATTACTCACCTGGTAAGCCAAGGTAGTACTTTCCAAGGATTGTAAAAATTAGAAAGGCAAACTAATTTTTTAACCATTGAAATGACTAAGGAGAAGGAAGTGGTGCGAGAAAATAACAATGAACTTACCTTCCAAAGTGAGATATTTCATCACTTGCAGGGGGATTTATGGCCATCGCTTTGGGAGGTTAAGCCTAGGGAATCCTTTTTTTTTCTTCATCTCCTCATCAATGTTGAGAATTTTCTACATAAGCCCCAACTTTCGGTTGTTGTCTTTGGAAGTTTTCCTACCATTACATGGCAAGCCCATCACCTTGCCAATATTTTCCTCCGAGACCTCAATTCTCATACCCCTCATTCTGATTAATCATTTGTTTCATGCAAGGACAAAATCCTTCAACAGGGTTTCATCATGGTCAGTGACGCGTTGCATAAAAGAATCCAAACCCCTTTTACGGAGTTCTTTCCAAACTTTCTTGTTGTTTTGAACATCCAAACACGAATATGGTTCCAGTTGGTCTTTTCTTATGCCCATTGTCAGCGTGTTACAAAGAATGATATCTATAAGCTTAGCATTCATGTTTAAACTTCTATAAAATTTGAACAAAGTGTTATTTCCAATGGTGTTAAATGCAAAATTGGGGTGGGAATCATTAACCAGCCAATTCTGCACGCTATTCATTAATGCATCATCCGGGGTAGACCTAGCCAACTCAAGTTGATGACTGGATGCAATCATGAGTGAGGGTGTTAAATATTTGGGATGGGATTTGATTGGGACTATCCCATGTGACTAGCTTATCAGCACACGCAACAAAATTAACAAGGCTATGTGCTGCAAATTTTCTCTCCCGATACACATGGACTATGGAAAAATGTTTGAATGAAAGGAAAAGGTTGTGGGCATCATCTATTATATAGATTTGATGGTATGGGACGGGGTGACCAGCTTATTAGTGCACACACCAAAATTGGCAAGGCTATCTGTCGTAAAGTTTTCCTCTCGATACATAAGGACTATACTATGGAAAATTGTTTTAATGAAAGTAAAAGGTTGTAGGGTGTCTATTATTATTATTTATCTCTTTTATTTTGGATGAAAACTAAATTTTTAATTAAATAATTTTTATTATCTCAAAATATTTATATTATATATTAAATTAAAAATATATAATAACAAAAACCATATTACGATTTTAGTACCCACCATTATGCGTAGTTGAAGTTGTTTCGGAAAATAACCATAAATAATGTATTAGAAATAAAATGATACAGTTTTCATCATGTTAACCAATATAAAAAACAATCAAAATTTATTTGAAATGATTTATTAAAATTAATTGAATAAACTACAAAACTGACATCAAAATTTGCTCTGCTTTACTTCTTTCCCAAATATTTACATATTGTAAATTCGGGAGAGATCTTTAGAATCATGGAAATCAATTTGCACAACGCAGTATGGCTAATTGTAAGGGATGACATTAGGAAGTTTCATTTATATATTTTTTAAATACTAGAAATTGTTTACATTCGATATAATTTTTCGTGCACCATACATTGTTGTATTGTTTTTTTCCACAATGCCCTTGGATGGAGACAAATAAAGTTTTGTTTCAAATACAAATTGAACAGAAATCATAGTGCATTGGAAGTAAAATCGGGTTGCACTCTATTATCATAGCAGAAGAACCATAATAGGTATGTGAAAAAGACAACTGTATTTTTGCATGATATATCTCATTATTCAAAATATTTTTTTATAGTCAAATGATATGAAAATGATGTAGAATTATTGTATGTCATAGTGTAAAATGATGAGCTCGAATGGTAAAAGTGTAATGGCTTCCATAAAAATGAACACAAAAAACAATTGAAATAGAAATATAAGCCTAGTTTTTTAATAAGAGTAAATTTGTACCCTAATGCTATACATCCAACACAGTTGAGTTTTTATTAAAGAGAAGATATCTTTGCATTAATTCAAAACAACATTACGAACACCATCTAAAAAAATATGAGGCAGACTTGTATACCTTATAAAAGAGAGTATTTTCTTATCAAAGTCCAAAATGTAATTCTTCCCTCATAGACACACAAACCGCAATGCAATTTGCTTAACTTTATAGCTCTAACATGTTTTTAAAATCATCCCTTACGGATGGATGGATGTTTGATCCTGTCGGCTGCACTTGCATGTCATTGTTCGTGTCACTTGACTGTGCTAATACACAAGGCCTTGATTTCAGTTTGTGAATCTTTTGGAAATCATCAGAAACTTCATACACACAAGTAAACAAAAAATCAATGTAAAATAATGCCCACATTGGAGAATTAAATCCTTTTCTCAACACATCCATACCTACATTGTTGAATTCATTTTTTCTCTCATCACATTGCTGAACTCAATTAGTTTCTCCGTTCTATACATTGCCCACTTGTAAGAAATTAGAGTTGTGCTTTGTTATAAACTATTAAAAGTTTTATATTGCCATAAACATATTATTGTTCAGAATTCAAAATGCACGTAAAAAAGATATATATATATATATAAATGCTAATGCACATTTTTGTTTCTTCTCTTTCAGTTTCTTATGCCATATATTTTTTGATACTCTATTTCGATTTGTTCTTGCCCCTTGGTCTACTCTATTCTCCATTTTTATTAGTATGGAAAACATAATACACATGCAGAGATGTATTTCCAACATGTACTGGAATGTTTTTTACAGCAGCGGACTGTCCACAGCGATTGGATGACACCTGCAATCGCATGCACTCTACTTTTGTGGCATTGATGGTAAATATCGATAAGTTTCGTAGCACTTGTAAAAGGCTCCATGAAAATTGGACGCATACAAAACATGTTTAGTGGATGCAGGGTATAAACAATATTCACCATTTAAAGCTTATGAGAGGAAAATAATAAAATATTAAAAGACTTTAGTAGATGGTTTTATTTTTTTTTGCCAACGCTAGATTGCTATTCGTTTGAAATAGTTTTCACTGTAAACTAATCTTGGGAGGCAAAACATATAGTACGCATAGCTATTAATAAATTAAATTTGTAATTTAATTTATTTTTTTAATTTTAAATTAAATAATATTAGTATAGATATTTTTAATATATATATATATATATATATATAAGACGTTAAGAAATGTTATTTGAAATGTTATTTTAGAAGTGTTTCATTTTATTTATTTTATAAATTTAAAATCTTCTCGAACATAATATTTCTTGATGTTTTTTACATAAATTTATCTAAGATATATACTAATTAATTAATATATATTTTTTAAATAAATTTATGCCAAAAATGCTAAGAGATATCATTCTCGAGGTGCTCCATTCCATTTATTTTACAAATCTAAAATCACACAGGGGCCTTAAGAATGATATCTTTCTGAATCTTTTACATAAATTTATCTAAGATATGTATGTTAGGGATTAATATATATAAATATATACTTCATAACCTTAATGTCTTGATTCAATATGCACATTAGATGTGGAGCTTTGCACAATTAAATTGACCTTCATGACATCTTCGTCCACCCTTGACAATAAAAAATACCAATCAAAAAAGTTGACATGTTGTACGATGTGTACTCTACAATGGGCTCATGTCATGTAAATCCACTAGTTGCCTTAAATCCATGTTTGGTGTACGATATGGGCCCTCTGGTGTATAATATCCCCTAAAACACCCTATCATTGCCCCTCACCATCACCGTTTAGCTCACCTTAAAATATTTCACCGCTTGCATATTTTGTATGGGTTTGTCTTCCCCCACTACTTCGTCATTGCTCAAACTCCCTATGAAACATAACATCTCCTCCTTGGACAACACATTGCCACACCATATGAAGAAACACACAACCTCATTTTCTACCATCACCTCTTACTAGTAAATATAAAAGTATTGTTACTGAAAGAAATAAATTTGAAAATGATGGAAGGCAAATGGTAGAGCTTTGGTGATTAGGGTTTTCCTTGCATGCAAGGCACAACGATGATAAGAGCAAGCCTCCCATGATGTGGGCAGGGCTCTGTCCAAGATTTTCAGCAGTGCATGGTACACAATAATATGGTGTCCAGGTTGTTTGCAGCTAGCAATATGAGGAAACAGGATTTTGGGTCATCTTACAATGATGTTGTTCGCCATAAGGCTCCATCATCATCGACTTCACCTACAATTTTTTCCAATCCTTATATTGTCAAAAAATTGGATGAAGTATCGACAGTGATCAGTTATCCTGAGGTATCTATGTTAATTTCTATTTTTATAGATTCTTCAATTATTTGTAGGTTTAATGGGTTCTGGCCTCGATCAAAAGAATTGCATCATTGGATCCATGCTACTTGGACCAGCAACTGTAAAACCTAGTTATGTTCTAAAGAATTCTTCATAGTTACTTTTTTGACTCAAAGGATCTTTAGAGAGTGTTTGATGAAGGACCCTAGTTTTGGGGTAGAGTTGGGTTCTTTATTACCTCTTGATTCTTTGAGTTTGATCGCTCCACAATGGTGGTGACTAAAATGTCAGTTTGGGTTCGGCTCCCAAATCTTCCTCTTCCCTTATGGGCCCTCTCAATATGTGAAGTGATTAGAAACTCACTTGGAAGATTCATCAAGATGGATGGTGAGCAGTCAAAGCAAGGGTTGTTTACATATGCTCGTATTTGAGTGGAGGTAGACCTTAGTAAAGGTCTCCCTAAAAGAATCCAGTTGAAGCATAACACCATCCATTGGATCCAAACTTTGGATTATGAAAACACTACCATCAGATGTCATTTATGCCATCATATTGGCCATCTATCGGGGGTTTTCCCTCATGCAGGTAAGCCAAAAAAGAGAAAAGACCAGTGTTTTAATCCTAAATGTTGGCATCCATATGAGCACCCTCTTTCAAACAAGGGCACAAAAAAATCTAGAGATGCAATAGAGAAGAAAGAAGGTACAACGTTTATTGGAGAAATTGTTGTGTCAGATTCCTCTTGCAAAAATGCAGCTACAAATAATGCTACAAGTAGAGGAATCAAGAGATCACATGAATCTGATACTTCTGACTCTGAGAAAGATCAACTGCCATTTGATCCTCATCATACTCTTGAGCTCCCAATGGTTATTGCTACTCCGATGGCTATTGATAGTTTAGAGGGCTGGGCAGAGGTTCAAAAGAAAAAGGGTAAAAAAGGTTGTATTATAGATATGGGATTTGGCCATTTATGATTTTTTTACTCTTCTGATTTAATTCGGCTTGTTTCTTATTTCCCTCTTGGAGCTTGTATAGCTCAATATGGTTTGACTTTTCCACTCGTCTTTTTTATATGACTATTGTTGTATTTTATCATGTTTTAATAATAAAAATGTGTTTTTCAATTTTTTTTAAAAAAAATATTATAACTTAATGCTTCGTACACAAATGCTAAAATGGGATCAACAACAATATCGATTGACACTCTCTTACTTTACAAGAAGAAAATATTACATCCATTTTAGTGGAACAATCATACCAAGTGACACTTCCACCAATCACAATTTGAAACATAATTGCCATGGGTTCAATTAGCGACCACGGTGGGACTCGAACCCACAATCTCCCGCTCCGGAGGCGAGCGCCTTATCCATTAGGCCACGCGGTCGAGACAACCAGAACGTGGCTTGGAATCAATTGATGGGGTGAAGTATTTGAGTTGAATTGAATGAAGGTTTAACACTCTTCTCTTGCGTTGAGACCATACATATCTATTATAATCCTTTCAGTCAGGCACGTATATTTATGTTTTTTCTTTTTGCCACTACCAGATACAATTCCATATTATATTCTCTTCTATATATATTATGTCCCTTATAACATTTAGAGAGTGGTGAATGCACATGACATGGATTCATTAATTGTTTTTTTTCATGTTGGGATATGTTTTTATTCTTTAACTTGGTAACTGTAGAATATTAAAGAAGGCAGAGAATAATTATTTCTTCTTATTCAAATATTAAAATTTAGTGTTTTTATAATAATTTTTAAAATTTTATTTTATTTTTAAATTGTCCATTTTTATTTCTAATATTTCAATATTAAAATTTTTGTTTAATTTATGATTAAGATCAATATAAATATATTTATAATTGTCAATTTTTTCAAAAGGATAATTGTTAAATTAAATTAAAAAGTACATTTACTTTTTATATTTGATAATTTTGATTATGGTTTTATTACTAAATATAATTAAATGAATTTATTACAAAACACTATAAAGACATTTAAATAGTTTTTTTAGCCATTGAATTGTTTCGTAAAGAGATTAATATTATAACTACGAAAATTAGTATTTATACACTCAACTTTTTTCAATTATTTTTGTAAATAATTCATATAAATCTTAAATAAATTAAGTATAAAAAATTTAACCTTATTTTACTCCAATATTAAAATTAAATTTGTCAATGATTCACTCATAAAATTTATATATCACAATTTTAATTTGGAGGGGATTCTTAAATGCTACCAACATATTAAAATGTTTCCCTCGAACATGATAACAAAACAAGCAAACAATTCATCTTCTTTATTATGATTGTTTACCATAATAATTCTAGAATTGTATGTTTATTTTTGAAATAAGCTTACCCTTAACACTGTGTTTATTTTTAAATAACCAACTAACAATTTTATTTTATATAAAATTTTAATAGTTTTTTTTTTAAAAATCTTAACATGATTGAATGTGTAAATAGTATTTCCTTTTACAAGTATTTTTATTTCATTTTTTATGTCTTCTCTAGAAAAGAGGTTGATCTTATCTTATGAGAGTGTTATGTTATTATGAGTGTATTGAGAGGAGAACCATATTTTTTATTTGAGATAAAAATTATATTTATTTTTAATAATATGAGTGTCAGTTATAAATTTTTTTTAGATGAAATTTACTTCCAAAATTATTTTAGATTATGTTTGTAGAGATCTAAAAGTTTTTCTTAACATTTGTTTAAAAATATTTTTTGTATTCTTAATTGAATTTTATATACTTTTATTTTTTTATTTTTATAATGTAAAGTGAACTTAATATTTTATATAACAACTTTACATTAAGTCCATACCATTAATTAATATTAATAAAATATGATTGAATTTGTTTTGATGGATTTTTTTATTGATTTAATTGGTTAATTTGAAGATAAAAGTATTTTCTATGGAACCTTTTGAGTGAAGAAGGATGTTGTTTTGTTAGGGTTTCTTTCATGCATGCTATTGAGTCAGCCCTTGATTTTTTGTCTATCCAGCTTGTATCATACTACGACCCCTAAGTGGTCTGCAAAACTTGCATTTATTACTTTTTAGGATTTCTCGCTATTGAGCAAAGCCATATTTTTTAATAACTTTTCCCCATTTTATCCCGGTTGTTTTAGTTGCAGAGAAGAATGATGTAATGTTGAGAAATGGCCCCCTACAAGCACCCGAGAAAGTTTGTTCTGAAGGTTTACCACGAGGTAATGCTTCAAAACTTGATGTTATATTGCCTATTCCTAAATTTAATTATGTTTTTCAATGGTTAGATAAATTTTGTTTGATAGTGTAATTTTTTGGGAGAATTCCCTCTAAAAGTATGTTGAAATCTTGGGTACAAACCCACTGGGTAGTTCATGGCATTAAGCTAGAGAGGATCCATAATATGACCAAGGGTTTTTTTTTTTTTTTTTTTTTCTGCTTTGTTGATCCTTCTCATGCAAGAGGTATCCTCCATAGGTCTGCCACTTGGTATGTCAGGAACTCACTCATGGTTCTCTCCCTCTAGACATGAGACTTTGTTGTCTCGAAGCACACTGCTCTTAAAATCCCATTTTGGGTTGAATTTCCAAGCCTTCCACTCCTCTGCTGGCACTTTATTCACTAGATAACTTCCTCCATAGGTTGGGTTGTTTGCCATGAGTAAAATTGGTTCTACTATGCTAGACCACAAAAATAGGTTTGTGTCGAAGTAGACATTTTCTGAGACCTCAAGGAGTTTTTGGAAATTCAAGTTGGGGATGTGAGACACTCACATTTGTCCTATTTATTAACTTTCATAACACTTGCTTTCACTACCAAGTCATAGACCATAAAATTCAAAAATGTCCCCTCTAGTTGGCCCACAACAATGTGTACAATAGCTCTTCCTCTCCCCCCAAGACCTCTTTGAAAGCTAGCAAAAAGCCAGCTGAGGATGAATGGACTATAGTAGGTAAGAAGAACAGTCGTACCAAAGCCACAAATTAAAATGATACTCCCAAAGGAGGTAAGTCATCATCAATTAATGATCTGCAAGAGCAGGATTCTACTAAGAAAGAACCTCCCCAGGTTGAAGCCCCAAAATTATTAGAAAAACCCATGTTTTTTAACAACCCTCTAGTTGCTAATATTTTATCCAAAGGTCTTGAGGTTCCTTTTCCCAGTTCTTCTAGATTTTCAAACTCATAGCCAACTGCTCTTCCACTTCCTACTCGATAGGATGCGCCTAAATGCTCTCACAGTGGAGAGTACCAGGTTGATCATGCTATGAGGAAGTAATTTGATGATTTATTAAATGCCAATAATGGGCATTTTTTATAGAATCAGTATGATGTCTTAGAAGGTCTAGACTCTGAGGACATGTCCCTCGACACTCGTCAGCTATGAATTTATTTCCATGGAATGTTTGGGGTTTCACAGACCCAAAATGCAAGTTTATTATGCATGATTTCAGAAGGAAGTTTCCCGAGATAGACATTCTCTATCTACAAGAAGTCAAGGTGGTGGATTTTTTATTGGTGACTGTCAATAATTCCATCTAGCATGATAGTATTATTTTGCATAGGAATCATGAAGTAAGACATGGAGGGGTGATCGCATTCATTTCTCCAAGGTGGTGACTACACTTAGTGCAATCTAGCATGGACCCTACCAATGGGTTAGTATGGGCCCATTTTGACATTGAAAGCCACTCTTATGGTTTTATTAACATTTATGCCTTAAATGACACTTTAGAGTATACTCATTTATGATGATGGATTGCAAATGACCTTCCTGATGTCCATTAGGTCTTATGTGGTGACTTTAATATGGTGGTGTCTCTTGAAAATAAAGTGGGCCACCTACCAATGCTTTGGGCAGTTGGTAAAAGGGAGGCATGGTATTATATATGCTCTAAATGGGGCTTTTATGACCCTAATTTAATCTGTTAGCCTGTAGATAGAGTATGGTACACCTAGAGTAATATTCGAGAGAGCCCTTCTCAGATTCTAAAGTGCCTAGATAGGGAAATGATATCCACCCAATCGTACTTCTCCTTTGATAATGGTTTTTCTCCTCCGATGCAAGTACTACTAGATTTTGGGATTTTCGACCGCTCCCCTATTTAGTTTTGCATGATGTGGTAATTCATAAAACCCAAAGTCCACAAAATGTAATTCTTTCTAACACTTCTCTACTCAAGCATGAGTCGATAGTGGCACACATTAGTAGAGTATGGAATTTGGATCCACATCCATCCCAAGAATCTAGGTGGATTCATTGGTGGGATGATGCCATCAGAAGGACCTCTTACTTTCTGTGAATCTATGGCTGCCAACTTGATAAAATTTGAAGGCACTCTTAATCTACTTCTTCCTCAGAGCTTAATTGTGAAACTTTAGCTTTGGAAAAGGATCCCTTCAATGAGATCTTATAGGTCTAAATATCTTCCTTACGACATCACATCCAGATAATAGACAACTACAATGCCCAAGGAGCTCAAGCTAGCTCCATTGGCTCAAGATAGGGGATAAAGCTTCAAAGGATTTTTTTCAAATGATACAAGCGAAAAACTTGAAGCAACAAATTTAAGTCATCTCTAAGGCTGGTAATAAACTATCAAAAACTTCACATATTGTTCAAACTTTTATCCACCACTATCAAAAAGTGTTCAAAGCTCAAGCTTCCTCTATAGAGTGTGAAATTTCCCTTCAACAATGTGTCATAGTGGTGCCTTGCAAACTCACTCTTGCCCAGTGGGTGGCTTGCAATAGGCTCTTTGTTATCAATGATCTACATGAGGCAGTGTCTCATATGGAAATTGATAAAGCTCCAGGCATTGATGGTTTTCCCTATGAATTCTATAAAACTCTTTGGGATATAGTGGGTAGTGATTTACTTAATGTTTATCAAGAGGTCATTCTCATGCATTCTCTAGGAAAGAATATAAATAAAGGAAACATTAAATTCATACCTAAGCAGGGGGATCTCAATTTGATCTATAATTAGCAGCCCACCACCCTCATAAATGCTTCTTACAAAATCATTGTCAAGGCTCTGGCACTCCGATTACATAATTTGTTACCACACATAGTTCGCCCTGAACAAACAAGATTCATCAAAAGCTGCTATATATTAGACAACATCATAGTATTTTAGAAAGGTATGGAATGGGATAGAAGGTCTAAGCAACAAGCTAAATTAAAATTAACTTTGAAAAACTTATGATCTATAGAGTGGCCATTCATTTTGGCCATGCTTATCACCCTAGGTTTCAGGCTTAATTTCATTCAAACCATCCATATGTAATTTACAGATGCCTCGATCATCCTCTCCATTAATGGAGTCACCTCTAATCAATTTAGTTTATTATGCCTAATCCTCCAAGGGTTCCCTTTGACTCCTACCCTATATGTTCTTGTAACTAAGGGTTTTGGATATCTTCTTAGCAATGCCCAAGCTAGGGGCCTTGTCAAGGGAATTTATCTCCCTCTAGATACAACTAATCTACATGAAGATATGTAATTTCTTAATGGCCACTTTGTGGATGATTCTTTCCTCACTCTCATTCAGGATGAGGCCAATGTGGAAAATGCCTTGTAGTGTCTCAACACCTTCTGCCTAGCCTCTAGCTCTAGCATCCAATGGCCAAAAACTCATTGCTTCAGGTAATCATACATCTCCCACCAATGTGGGTTGCTAAATATGGTTGGGCCTGGATCTAACATAATGAAATTTTCAAATTTATTTGCATCCCCTTTGCTTTTGATGCCTCACCACCCTTGTTGTGGAAATATGTTATTGATAGAATTGTTAAAAAGCTGAAATAATGGGTGACCAAGCCCCTCTCGTGAGTAGGAGAATTTCAAATATGTTCAAATTTTTTTGCGACCACCCATGTTTACTACTCTTCATGTTGGGTGCCTTTTAAGAAATTTTACTAGAAGCTAGAGAAATTGCTCAGAGACTTTCTTTGAGCCAATTCTTCTCGTGGTAATGGATTTCATAGGGTGGTCTAGGAATACTACTGCCTCACACGAGATGTCAAAGGTATGGGACTCATTGACATAGCTCGGTAAGGATTTTCCTCATGTGTCAAATGGATTGTGTGGGCCATTGAGGGGAAAGAAGCTTAGAAGGTGTTGTTCTGACATTGCATCTCCTCAGGCTTGCCTAAGGGCAACAAATCCTAAAAAGGAATCAACTTCCTCAATTTACTTATTATTAAATATCATGTTCAAATCATAGGGTCATTTGTGTCGAAAAGCATCTGGAAGGCATAGGAAAAGATCAAACCATGGCTTCTTTGGAATGGCTTAGGATTCTATGATGGGTCGTTAGTTAATTTCCACTCATTATGGTAGTCACATATTATTAATTTCAATGAAGTTCCTCTGGCTGAGTTCCCCTAGATCAATGCTCTCAAGTTATTTCATAGAGGCATTCATACTGTCCAAGATATTTATTAAAGGTGATCTCATTCCTAGCTATCCTGGGAAAAGGTGAAAACTAAATTCCAGTTAGCCAATTCTAATCAAGAATCTTAACATGAGATATTTAATGTTGTGTTTCCCATCTTGTTCCACAAATTTTTTTTCTCTCCACTCATCCTTGGTGGAAGGACTAGAAGTGGTATGTTGAAACTCCCTTTCACAGCCACACCCCCAAGCTTGGCTATGGATGGATTACTCCCCACTTGCCTATGGTGGATAAGCTTAACTCTCATTGGGGTATGCATTATTTTGTTAGTACGTGGGAATTTCTCTTTAACAATGTCTGGGGGGCTTGCATGGAGCCCAATCTAGCTCATTTTACTTGGTGTACACTATACTAAGGCTTACCCATTAGCAGAAGGCTCATCCAATTAGGAGTTTCCATCCCCACTTTCCCCTTCTGTGGCCATCTGGAGATACCCCTCATATTTTTTGGTACTACTCCAAAGCTCAAAGGGTGTTAACATGGATTCATGACCTCTTTAGACCTTTTTATCCCGCATTATTTCATTATCAACATATTCTCCTTAGAGATAACCCCACATTTCCCTTTAAATATTCCCAATTTTGGCATACTTTCATATTGGTGATCCTCTTTTATCTATGGAAAGAAAGAAATAATGCTTCTATAGATTGTAATGTTTCTTCTTTGAGCAAGTCCTTTATCATTTCCAATATTCTCTTACAAATTCAAGTTCAAGCCAACAAAGTTGTCATAGAGCTTGGTCACCTTCAAGATCTTCTCTCCCATTGAGGAGATGCTCCTTGTGGCATGGCTCGGGTTCCACCATTTCCGCTTAGGGAACACAAACTAGAATACAAACTTGTTTTTTCACCTCGTGGTGGGCACCATCATATCTAATCTTGATGATGCTTTCACAGCGGCACCCTATACCAGTGCATTATCCCTTTTGGGCAACAACGAGAGTGGCAACCTCTACCTCCTTCCCCTACTAGGTAGGATGGTTGGGATGCTCCTCCTCTTATATGTCTGGATGTTAGGGGGTGCCACTTGGAGGTCGGTCATATGTGTTGGGCAAGATCTCTAAGCTCTCTCTTGCCATTTCACCCATTTGGACTTAGAAAGAAGAAGATAATAAGGACATTGTGTAAGCTACTGGTTGGGAGCCAATTCTAGATGGCAAAGATTGCCAAGTTCAAGCTGGGGTCCTCATGATATGGATCTTCTACCCTTTGGCCTTGCTCTTGTTGCTTAATACTTTCTTTATGATGACTTTATGATGTGTTTCTAGATAAGGCCTAATAGTTTGTGGTGCTTCTATTTTTGGTTATTAGATTGTACCTAGTGTGACTGCATAGTGTGCTCTCATACCATTTAATTTTTTTGTGAATTATTTGCATCTTTTTTGGTAAATTAATATATAAATATATTTCATTAAAAAAAAAAATCATATGAATAATCAAGTTTTAAATGCCACATTAATAATTATGCTTTTAAATACAACTTAATTATAATTTAAAGATTTTCTACAACAAATTCAACAATCTCATATGTATAAAATAATTTGTTGTAAATATTTTTATTGATAAGAATTACCCCTTGAAGGGACAAATATTTTTGATGAATCCACACGTGTGAGTTTAAAAATTAAAAATTTAGAACAGATAGTTTTTTTAAGAAGATAATGTTTTCAATTCAATAGTATATACTTCTCCTTATATGCATATTTTTAATATCATAATAACTTGAAATATTAGATATTCAAGTAGAACAATATAGTGAAGATGTTAAAATTATTGTGCTCTTTGTAACCCTTAATCATTTTTATTGTATAATACCAAGCATCAATAGATACAAACTAAAAAAATAATTGAATAAGAAAAAAAAGGCATTTTAATTTTATTTAGATTGTAGACTGTTTGAATTTGTAAATGTTAAAATATAACAATATTGTATATTTTTTGAAAAAAATATTTGAAATTTGTGAACTATTTAATTATGTTAAATTTTTTTTAATAGTATTTTTAGTTATTAAATTTTTTGTTTTAACGAATTATAAACATTTAATTTTGGTTTAGGAATAATTTTAATTCTCAAATTTACAAAATTTAAATACTTTAGATATATTTGCATAAAAAATAAGTAAAAAAAACTATTAATACATAAAATATATTTAATTATTTATTAAAATAATATTTTATCTTTCTAAACATTTTTAAATACTTTATTTTCAATTTCCAATTTCAAGTTTGGATCATATGTGATGATTAGTTCATTATGAATGCCTAACAAATTGAAACATTTATCAATATATTTTTTCCTACCTCTTTTTAAGTAAATATTCATCAGGTGTGATTGCTCAACAATTTGATAAGATGTCTATTTTGTTAAAGTTTTGTTAGCTTGTGTTTGAATGACATATATAATTTTAAAGTTTCATTTTCAATGGGTAACATACTAATTTCTATTAGAAGGATATGTAAAATTGTATTGTTTTCATTTTTTAAATAAAAAATAATTAATTATTTTTATATTTTCTAGAAAATAATAATTTTTTAAAAGATATGCTTCTACTCCCAACTTCACAACTATAAAGTATCACAAGATTTACCAAAGTAAAAAACAATGTGTTTATTTTTGTAATTTCAACAATAAAATTTAACATTTATAAAATGAGTTCCCAAATTGTAAAAGGCCTTCAAAATCGTTAAAATTATTTTTTCAACACTAAAGTTCTTGTTTTATTTATGATTAAGATCAATATTTGTGAAATTTCTCAAAAGTATGGTTATTGAGATAAATGTTAAGGTATGCTTAATTTTTAGATTTGATAATAATAATTTTAGTTTTATTAGCATTTATAGTTAAATTGAACTTCCTGCCGAATTTAACACTGTTACATTTTATTTTTATTTTTTATAGTGGTATGAAATGGGCCGGTTTCCCGTTGCCATTTATTTTTTGTTTTTGACCATTTAGAAACACTAATACAACACAAATGTATGACACAAATTATGGTGTTCTTAGTGTTGGGTGTGGGGCATAATTATTTTCATTCTAAATTCAGGTTAGTAAAGAAGCTAAATATATATCCCATGTATATGGTAAATACTAATTGTATATAGTTTTTTAAAGTTTAAGTAGAAAGCATAGCTAAAAGAAAAAGTTATCTATTAAAATATTATTATAACTATCCACCATATGCCTTCATGTTGCTTTATCGGGATCTTTGTGATTAGAAAGCATTAATAGAAGTAGAGTTACTAAGAATTTTTTGCTAATATTTTTTCTCAATTTATTTTTAGTTATTAGTTTATTTCTAGTATTATAGGCTAAAAACCCTTTGTTAGAGGTTTTCAAATATCTTCATAGAGATGTCATTTTTGGGTGACCACATAGAAGAAATTATGTGTGAAGTGCGGTAGGATTTGAATTATTATTAAAAAAAATCATATAACATTTATGGGTAAGTGTATGAAGTTGGGAGACAATTTTATGGATATTTTCGATAACACGATCACGTTATTGAAATTATGGATCAATAATTACTGATTTATAATATGATCGTGTTATTAAATAGCGTGATCACATTATTTAAAACAATAACAAGATCATGTTAATAACATGATCACGTTATTATTATTATTTTCAATAATGTGATCGTGTTAATAATGCGATTGTGTTACCTGTGTAATAAAAAAAATCGAAACTCAAATGCAAAATTTCTCATTTTACATTCAAACTTTCTTTGTTAACCTCACATTTTGCGATTGCATTTTGGGTGAGAGAGACTAAACCTTGCTAGATTTCATCCCAAGAAGCTGCTAATAGATAATGCCACCATGTAGAAGAGGTAAGTGCTAAAAATTTACGCTTGTTAACCCTAAATTTTAGTAATTTTCATTGTTTAACCCTAATTTTTGGTAATTTTAGTAAATTTTAGTGGCAATTTATTTGTTTTGAATAGCTCATCCTGCTAATTCTCATGTTCTTCTGCCTAACCCTCCATAGAATCCTCTTGTTCCTCCTCCTAACCCTCCACAAAAATCTCTTATTCCTCCTCTTATCCCTCCACCTAACCCTCCTACAATTCCATAAAATCCCCTAGGTAGTCAGGAGAGTCTAGTTGACCACATTGTGAGAAATAAAATTGAAATTGAAGAATTAATTAGGAGAATGAGGGATCCCACTTGTATCAAAACCCACCACACCTATCTAACCAATTCCATAGAGACATTATTAGGTCAAATTCAATCTATAACGAGTCAATTTGATATATGGACTTCATATCGAGATAGTTGTAGGGCTTATTATGCCGACAAATTTTTAGCACTTAAGGTCAATAACAAAGACATATCAAAATCCTCCATTTATGCCTTATTCATTGACCTAGCCATCAATGCACCATTTCTAATAACCACTAAATGTTTTCCAGTCCATTATTTCCAACATAATTTAATCACATCCAATTTTTGAGACCGATGGTAGATGGTGTTTATTTATCCACCATGTAAAAACCATGAGGTCCCATTATATTTTTTTGAGGAAACTCTACTATGAGTTTGTCCTAAATGAGATTCTAAACTATTTTGATTATAGTGAGTTTCAGGCTCGAGGGAAAGGCTTTGCTAAGATTGACCAGGTGCATGCCATGTGCCTAATTTACCTACAAAGATCCATATTCAAAATCCATTTGAGCTTGAGATCCCCTTTGTAGTTCAGTAGGTCAGGGAGATTGACACTTTTCATGCTCTTAGTTCACTCACTAGTAAAATCGTTCAACATATGAGTAGGATCTCACATATCAATGCTATAGATACGCCACCTAGTGTGCATACCCAACCTCACCCTTGTAGTTCTTCTGAAGCTATGTGCACTGGACCTTCTGATGATGATGGCGCTAGTGGTTCAGAGGGTTTGGATAATATTCTTATGAGTGATGAGATTTTGACATGCATATTTGGTGTGTAGACATCAATCACTACATAGATGCAAGTATATTTTATATAAATGTCATGTTAAATTTAAGTTATATTTACAAATTTAATTTAGCTAAAAATTAATTTACATAGAAATTGAATAATATATATGTCATTTTTAATGTCTTAGAAGGTGATGGTGCCTTCATCATCACAATTAACATTTGCAACATTTGATTTGATGTAACTATTGTTTACATATTTGGATCTAGTTGCTAGCCCATCCACTACTACATTTGCCTTTGTTAGGATGACACCTTTTACTTATACAAAGGTAAAATTTTGAGTTAATCTTGTGCTATGTACATTTAGTCTATGTATATTTATCTTGTAAGTTTAATTTAAATTTGTCTATCAAAGATCTTTATGTAGAGGTTCTAACAAGCTTCTCTGAAATGGATGGAAACACACACTTACCTATGCCAAATACCTAGCTCTGATCTTTTTTTGTCCTTCTTTGTCTTTTATCTTCACCCTCTTTATCTCTTTGATCACTTTGCATTTACTAGGTCTTTCTTGTTCACTCTTACCTACTCAATGGCTCTTAATCCTCCTTATATTCACTTAATCCTCCTTATTTACTTGAAGTCATTTTACTAATCAACTATCTTTGTAATGTTTCCTTTTAACATCAACCTCCTTAGTTCATACTCTATTTTCATGTTCTCTCTCTTTATCCTTGCTCTGTACTTAACAGTCTTCTTATGTGTTTTCATAGGTATACATGATACTTTGATTTTGTACTTTCAAAATACTCATAAGACCATATACCTACTCAATTACATTTCATTTCATGTATCCAACCATTCCACACAACCCCCAAGCTTTAACTCTTCATTTTAACTCTTCTTTCCTCTTTGATACCTTCCTTCTACTAGCCCTTTTTTGAGGTAAAGCTCTTTTTTATGAGTAAACTACAAAGATCCAAAGAAAACCAAACCCAAATTCAGATACCCCTTTACATCACATATCTCCACACAAACTTTCATAATTTAACTCTCTTTGGAGAACACCTAACTCAACACCCCATAGGATTAATTAGGTCTCCTATGCTTAATTTAAGGCTACTAACTATGAAACCATACCATATGGACTCAAATCAACTTTAAACATTTAAAATATTATGCCTCCTATATAAATACACTTGTCCACAAATTTTAATGACTTTTCATTAGTTAAATCACTTGTTATCTCATTTTTCAGTTTCAAACCCTAACTTGTGTTGTCTCAGTCCTGCACCTACCTAAGAGGATAATAAATGAGATATAATGACCTTTTGACCCTTATCCAAGATTCTAAGTCTTGAAATGGATCTTCCCTTACCCCATGCATCTTCTCAAACTATTAATTTTCCTTTCTCAATGCTAAATCACTCCCAACATGTAGTTTTACAGAATTACATACCCTTCCAACATGACTATGTCAACAAATATGACAAAATAAACCCTTAAGACCCTTTACCTTAATTTGAGATAAATTCAAAGAGTTAGACACATTGAAAAATAATATCCCAAAACATTCACAATACCTTAAATCCTCAACTCTATTTCCAATAACTCTATATGGTCTTTCTTTATGACTATGCGAACTCAGAATTGTTACTAATTGGATTGTATATAGTATTCCCATGTATTTTGAATTTTATCAATAGTATTAAGAGTTTTAATGTATTTAAATTCATTTAATAGAACTCCTATATCCATTACTCATATTTCAATCATTTATAATGACATTTTAAATTGATTATGTTCTCTTTTTGACTGTGCCTGAAGACAGAGTATTGAAACTTGGGTTTCACCACTTTGAACATGTAGACTACTAACTTGAATATTATCTAAATATAGATATGAACATCACAATATTGATCATAAACCACTAGAAAATTATTTACATTTTACTCTATCCAAAGAATATTTACAAGTAAGGACAAAGTTCTTGATATGTCTCTTATTCCTTTTCTCTCCCTAACTCTACCTTCTCAAAGTGTTACTATTATTTCCATCTCCTACTTTTCTGCTCACACTTCCTACATGTATTAAACTTTTTATATTATCTCTAACATGCAAACTACTTGATATTCTTGGCCATTGCATGTTGTGTAGTAGTTACACTTCCATGATTCTTGGTTTACATTGTATTTTCATGATATGCACATTGAAATACCTTGCCATATATATCTTGGTTTAAATTGATAAATAATTGACATATATATCTTTGATACTTTATAGAAAAATAAGTGAGACCTTTTTTACATGAATAGTTTATGGTTCAATCATACACTCCTCCATCACTGCGAGCTGAGATAGATAGGCATTATTGTTGTAATGTCATATGCATAGGCACTGACAGAGGTATTTATTAACTTGTAATTTTGAATTGTAAAAAATAGACTTATTTAATCATTTTTATACATACTTGGGGAAAATATAACTTATGTGAATGTATTGTATATGTAGGGTTGTCCTATGACATCTGATAGTCCGAGTTAGATGATTAGTAGGGCATATTCTCATGTTTCTTTCCTATTTTAGATGCCTATTTGAATAGCTAAGCCTGCCACTAACTTGTTTGAGCATCAAAAAAAAATTGAGCAGGACCATAAGATTGTAGTAAGTGCATGTTTAAATTATTTTTTATTGTAGTTTAAAATTAATTTCTTAACAATTGGTTGAATGCATTTTATGTTAATTTTGTAATAATACTTGTATTTGAATAGTTTAAGTTGTAAGCAAGCTATGAGCGTAGGACCTACAGTTGGACCTTAGAGCAATCCAAGGCATTAGAGGCGTCTCCACCTACTAGCAGGGAATCCCAGGGAGAGTCTTATTTGAGGAAGGCAAAAGGAGGGAGGCTATTTGATTAATATGATGTCTTACATGAGACGTGATTTTTGTATGCCTATATGGCAATTTATGTATTTTTGTCATTATTTATGTGTATAATACATTCACCCAAAATTATATACTATGTTGGTAGATGTAATTTTTGGTATTCCTATCATGGAAATCTATGTATTATTGACATTGTATACATGTGCCTATATTATATCCCTATCATGAAAATCTATCTAATTTATATTCAGTTTTAATTAAAAATATTATTTTATAGTGTTGTTTTGATCTTTCAAACATTATATATCAGATCTCGGATTTAATATTGTACACAAATGAGGATTAAAAAAATATTCTTTTCAATGCTATAAATCTCGGATCTCCCATATTTTTTTAAATTAAAGTTTTCATTTGATTATGTGTAGTAGAAATGACTAATGACACTCTTATCTATTTTACATTTGTCATCACCCATTTACAAATTTTCAATGTATCATTAACACGATTTGATTTCACCTAAAACTCATACCCAATCATGTTAAAACTTGTATAATACAAAGACATAAAATCATTCAGAAATCCCTGCAAATTTTTCACTTAGATACCTATACCTGTAAGTTACTTGATCTTTCACCTTCACCTAGCTCTGATGCCTTTTTGACTATATTTTATTGAAACTAGGCCCACTACTTGTATGCCTTATATGATTCTTGTTCTTTTTTATTTTCCCTCGCCTCTCAAGTAATCTCTATCAATACCTCTTCTACACTCAACTCCTTTTGGTGACCATGTACATAGTCTACTTCTTCCTCTTTGCAGCTTTATCTTTGCTAAACTTGAAAGATGAACTTATGCCTGACCTTGAATATAATGTATTTAGTCTGATAAAAGGAAACCTTACTGATTTGAAACAAAATATTCACTCATGAGATAATGATCCATCTTTGGTCAAAACCCTTTATCATCCCCTAATACCACCTAACACATAGTTTGCTCTTCTATATTTAATAAGGCTATGAAATTCATATTCATATGCTCTATGATCATGAATAATTCTAATCTCACTTATCCACTCTTGTTATCAACTCGATTAAAAATCCATTCTCAAACAATCTTCTTTTAAACTAGTCAATTACTCATTATGTTTGCTCTTAATTAGTCACCAATCTCTTACATCTACTCTCCTTATTTTGAAAAATATTATTTAATAAAATTTGGATAGGTATTATGAAAAATCAAAGATTTATGTAGGTGTCAAAATTTAAAATAAATTAACCAACTATAGGTCTCTAAGAGATTAAGCTCTCATTCTCAAATTCTATCTTTTTAAGTTTCTATGTCTCTACACCTAGCTGTTGTTCCAATAGGTCAATTTATAAAAATAGAGTTTGTAGTTATTAAAAAATATATTTCTAGTATATTTTATAAATTTTAACATGTTTTAACCCTTACCCAATTTTATATAACTCAAATCAACCAAAAACTCATCTTACCTTATGCACAACTTTCTCAAAAATGGTCTTCTACGGGTGTACATAAAAGCAGTCCTTTGCACCTAAAATTAAAAACCTCTTATTAACCCAATGATACTTAGAGTAAGTTATAATATCAATTCCCCAGATGATAAAAAAATTTCAGACCTTATTTTTCAATTATTTGAGTTTTAGAAGTGTTTTACTCATGAAACCCATACATCAAATTTACTCAAAATTTTTGCAGGCTGAGAGCTTAACAAAACTGTTGTTTTGATGCTTCCTGATAAAAAAATGATACTAACAGCACATCTATAGGGGGTATAACATTTGGGACTGGGTTATTATCCTCCCATCAGGCTTGATCGATAAGTCCACCACCCATTTTGGCCTCAAGAATGCCCTTCCTAATACAAGAAAAATGAAAAATTGTAGCCTAAGTTCAAACACACATAAAAAAAAACTTGTAAGTCATTTATGTGAACCATAAAATCCTAACTCTACCTATTTAATCCCTTTAATCTCACCCTATAGCACTTAGGTATAACCTTTGAGAGCAATCTGTTGGACATGTTGCAGTGATGGGTCTAAAAATGTAACTTTTTGACATTGAACAAGCAACTTTTTGAGCTCCAATGGCCATTTCTGCCTCTAGGACCTCCACCTAAGAGTATATCACTTTTATCAAATCTATATATGCAAATTACATGTTATCACACTACCACAATGTTCAAATCCACTCGAAAGTGCATTTTCACTACCATTCAGGAGCACGAAAACACTGACAATAAATGATGTCAAAGTTTAAGTTGTGGTTGCAGAACTATAGTTTTGATGCTTCCTAACTAAAACCTGACATTGCCAACATGTCCAATGGGATGTATAATGTCTATTATGGGTTTTTTTCCTCCCATCATGCCTAATAAAAAAACCCACCACCCATTCTGGCTTTAAAGATGCCCTTCCTAATACAAGAAAAATGTAAATTTTTAGCCTGAGTTCAAACATGGGTAAAAAAAACTTGTAAGTCATTTATATGAATTTTCAGATCCATCCCCCACCTATTTAATACCTATAATTTCACCTCAAACCACTCAGGTATAACCTTTGATAGCAATCCATTGGACAAGTTGCAGTGATAGGTATAAAAATGCAACTTTTTGGCATTGAACAAGCAACTTCTTGAGCTCCAACTGCCATTTTTGCCTTCAAAACATCCACCTGAGAATTTATCACTTTGATCATACCTATATAGGCAAATTAAATGTTATCACACTTTCATGACATTCAAATTCACCTGAAAGTACATTTTCACTACCATTTCAAAGCGTAAAAACACTGACAATAAATGTTGTCAAAGTTTAAGTTATGGTTGTGGAACTTTGGTTTCGATGCTTCCTAACTTCAAATTGGCACTACCAACATGTCAAAGGGGGTGTGTGGATAAAATTTAGGATCAGGTTCTTTTCCTCCCATCAAGCCCAATCGACAAACCCACCACCCATTCTAGCCTCAAGAATGCCCTTCTCAATATAAGAAAAATGCAATTTTTTAGCCTAAGTTCAAACACGCATAAAATAAAACATGTAATTAATTTATGTGTATTTATAGATATTTTACTTACCTATTTAATCCCTCTAATTTTATCTTGAAGCAAATTAGGTGGAACCTTTGAGAGAAAACCATTAGACAAGTTGTAGTGACAGGTCCAAAAATGCAACTTTTTGGCATTGAACAAGTAAATTCTTGAGCTCTAACTACCATTTCTACCTCTGGGACCTCCATTTGAAAATATATCACTTTTATGATGTCCATATAGGTAAATTACATGTTATCACACTGCTACGATGTTTAAATCCACCCGAAAGTGCATTTTCACTACTATTCTAGAGCACAAAAATATTGACAACAAATGTTATCAAAGTTTAAGTTGTGGTTATATAATTGTGGATTCAATGCTTCCTAATTGAAAATTGAAACTTAAAACACATTTGGGGGGAGAATAACATCTAGTAATAGGTTTTTGGGCTCCCATCAGGCCTGATCGACAAACCCACCACCCATTCCGATCTCAAGAATGCCCTTCCTAATACAAAAAAAAATATTTTTTAGCCTAAGTTCAAACACACACAAAACAAAACTTGTAAGTCATTTTAATGAACCATAATATCCATCCCCTACCTCTTTTATCCCTCTAATTTCACCCTAGAGCACTTAGGTGGAACCTTCGAGAGGAATCCATTGGATAAGTTGTAGTGATAGGTCTAAAAATATAACTTTTTGGCATTGAACAAGCAACTTCTTGAGCTCCAATTGCCATTTTTGCCTCCAGAACCTCCACATGAGAATATATCACTTTGATCACATTAGTAAAATTACATGTTATCACACTTCCATGACATTCAAATCCACTGTAAAGTGCATTTTCACTACTGTTCTAAAGCGCAAAAACACTGACAATAAATGTTGTCAAAGTTTAAGTTGTGGTTATAAAATTGTGGTTTCGATGGTTCTTGATTGAAAAATAACACTACCAACATGTTTTTTGGGGTGGATAATGTATAATACAAAGTTTTTGGCCTCCCATCGGGCCCAATCGATAAACCCACCACCTATTCTGGCCTTACGAATGCCCTTCCCAATTTAATAAAAATGTAAATTTTTAGCTTAAGTTCAAACACACAAAAAAAAATATAAGTCATTTATATGAAACTTAAGATCCCTCCCCTACCTATTTAATCCCTCTAATTTTACTTCAGAGCACTTAGGTGGAACCTTTAAGAGCAATCCATTATACAAGTTACAGCGAGGGGTAAAAAAATGTAACTTTTTGGTATTAAACAAGCAACTTCTTGAGCTCTAACTGTCGTTTCTACCTCTAGAACCTCCACCCAAGAATATATCACTTAGATCACATCCAACTTGAGCTTCTCTTAACTTCAAGAATATATAATTTTCTATTGATAGTGCCAACCATGTGAAGGTGGAAGCTTATCTAGCACCACTAATCTACAAAAAAATGTTAGTAAGTAATTAAAAATGAAATTCATATGTGCTACCTAAAAAATAAAAAACATTTGGTAAAATTGATTAAATATACATTTTAAAAGTCAATATACCTACGTATTTCAATCTAACAAACCACTAAGATCTGTTCTAACCTTGATAATATCAATAATAACTTCATGGTCTGACTTTGAAACTTTCCATCATTTCCTATTTAATGGCCTCTTATTATATTTTTGTAATTAAATATTCATTGTAAGAATCAAATTTGAATAGTGTAGTATCTTCCTGTGTATTTCAAACTCTTCAAACAACCATTGATCTGAATATTTTATAGGATATCATCAAAACCAAGTTCCAGTGACTATCACTGACCTAGTGGGATAATCAATGTTTTCTCCATCTATAATTGGGGAAGTCAATTTTTTATTTATCTCTACACATTGACACAAGTAGTAATCAATTCCCTCTTCATTATCCTCATTTTTAATAACTGTAAAAATATGCCTTGTATCATAAAAAATCATTTTTAGCGATAATATGAAGATATATAATGAGAATAAATTATACATAATAAAAAATATTCTACCTGATTGCATTGGATCATATACATGGTCAAAGTCATCTGATGATGTCATATTTTTAAGTTGAAATGTTGTTGGAACTTGATATGTGTTGATTAGAATTAGAGATTTGAAATTCCAATCATCCACCCACTCTTGTGACTCACACTCATTCCAAACAGAGTCCATGCATGTAAAACATAAATATGTCAAATGTCTCATATGAATAGTCCAATAAATTGAATTTGAGCTATGAAATGAGTGGTCACTTGAATCCATTAAAGTCATGCCATCCTCATACTTTGACAAGTGTTCTTCCTCTATTAACTAGAAACATCTAAGAATAGTAGAATTTGGTTGAGCACCATGACACATGTTCTCATTACACCATTCAACCATGGTTTTTGTATTGGTCAAATGAACACCCTATCCAAATTTTAACTCCTCCCCTGCAATAGATATGTTTACACATGCTCCACCATCGTCATGCTCCCCTTTTCCATGTCCAGCCTTGGTGAAATTCCAAATGTGTTCTACACTAGTGGTAACGTGCATCTTGCTCAACCAATAAAACATCCATGCATTTTTGAGATGTGATGTGCAATTGTCTGACCAAATGTAATGTTGATTGAAAGTAATGTTCCTCTAACTCAATTGTTCATAAAACTTATGAAAATAACCTTTCACATAATCTAAATAATGTGATCAGTCATCAATGATATATAAATGGTACTCCCTTAACAATTTCCATTGTTGCTCTATAATATTAGGTACATGCATGAACGCTATATGCACAAATATGATAACTTGTGATGAGTTGTAATACTATGATTGAACTTCCATTTGGGGTTTGAATGTATAATTTACAGCAAATTTAACTACTAAAATAATTGAATGAAATGGGAATGTATCCTTTCTTATCTTAAAATGTTCATCTAACCATCTATCCCTGTGTGTGTGCCATCCTCATAAAAAAATTTCTCCCTAAATTTTACCAAAAATTCAAAAATAGGTATCTTTTTTGTAACAAGCTCACATCTTTTAGATTCTTTGTCATATTTTACTTGATAAGTCACTAATTTATATTTGCTTGAACCAACTAATTCCTGTCGAATTGTACTTATAATCCCCTCATGGATAGATTTTTTTAATTTTGGCAATCCATCAAAAATGCTGTAATTTTCATTTAAACATGATTTGTTATAAAATAATTATCCATCTAGTCTTTTGCAAAAGATAGTTAGAATAAATTTCCTGGCTGATTTTGGTGGCAATTCAATGCCACACTCCTACAAAATGTTTTTAGTATGCAAGTACAATGAATATGGTGAAAAACATCATAGTGCATTGAAAATTCAACATGTTGCCTACAATAACAAGTGATGCGTGTGTGATTTATTTTTACATAAAAAGATTTGGCCATCTCAAAATATCTTTAACAAATAGAATTTTTTGGATGTTTTTTCCAAAATTTTAGAATACAATTGTGTTTGAGTCATATCAAATAAATATTTTAGATGCAGTCCATGGTTATTATAACCAACTCTTATTTTCACTACATCTCTTGCATTGGGTGAAACTCTTATATTATCTTTCTAAAACTGAGCAAGTAACTCTTTGAGAGTATCCGCTATAGCCTTGTCTTTTCATGGAAGTCTACCAGAGAATGACCATAGCTCTTTGGTATTAGGTTCATTAAGTCTTTCACATATTTCAATTGCTTTCATTAATGTTTTTCTATTTATATTAAGTGTTTGACTTGTTTTTGAAACCATTCATTTTTTTTTATTTGATCACTTACTACACAAGTTGTAAGTATACGCCGGGCAACATTACAATCTTGGGTGTGTGAATTTGGGCCTACAATATGATATGCATCATGTAGATTTTCAAGAATTTTATTGTTTTCATCATCCATGTTGGATGTTTTTAGTTTTTATGTGTACACTATAGGTCTCATCTTAATCAATTTTATTAATGAAACAAATAATTGACATCTTTGACTATCATAATCCAAATTATGAAATAAAGTATCCCAAATTTGTTGAGATGGCCTTATTGAATGGTGATCAGAAATTTTGTTATACATTGGTTCTAAAATATTTTCATCGAATTCAATCAAGTACTTGTCTTTTCTATGCACAATTCTTGGAGATGTTTTTAATGGTGAAATTTGTTGAGAGGGTGTTTCAAAATCATTATTAATTTTATTAGTTAGATGTGGGATGACATTTTATTCATTTTTTATTTCTTTATTATATGTTTCCACGAAATTTTATTGATGGTTAATTTTATCATTATTTGTTTCCATCAAATTTTCTTCATTCATGGGGGGTGAAGAATCATACATAGACTCATCATCAACAAAATAAAAAACTTGGAACTTTGAATGTAAACTTCCAACATTATATAATTATTTATTGTCAATTTCATTATTATTCATTTCATTATGGTCAATTTCATCATTATTAAATTCTTTATGGTTCATTTCATCATTTCTTAATTCATTATTATTAATTGGCTCATTATCTATGGCATTTGGTTCATCGGGATTAAGGTTTATACTTGTCTACCACAAAGTTTTTGCATTCGTATCTTATTTTTTCTCAAATATTCTAATTCCTCTGGTGTTTTTTTCTTCAACATTTTCCTCTTCTTAGAATGTGATCCATCACACATCAAGGATAATTGACAGCTTTTCAAAGGTGGGGTCAAAAGTACATAGGTACTACAAGTCCCACAAAAGTACACAAAAAAGGTTTATGGGGACATAATTATTTATTTGAGTTAAAAATAGATGTTGAAAAGTGAACTTAGTCTATAATAATAATAACACGATCAATTTATATAACATGATCACATTATTCAATAATGCGATCACATTATTATTGATACTAGGTGCTACTTTAACATACACATTGAGAAACAAGTTTTGTGTTTATTAAGAATAACATGATCATGTTATTATTAATACTTGATTGGGGTTAAACATAGACATTGAGAAGTGAGTTTTATCTATATTAAGAATAATATGATCGCATTATTTAATAATGCAATCATGTTATACTTAATATATATTAGAGATAATGGATTAGGGATTAAGGCATTAGTGCATAGGGTTTAGGGATTAGGGATTAGGTCATGTAGGGTTTAGGTTTAAGGGTGTATATAAGGTCTAACCACTCTTTTCCATGTGAACCTAATTTTTACTACAAAGGACGTTAATTGGGATTAAATCAATTGGTAAATAGGGAAAGGTTATGGTTTACAATTTAGGGAATAATGTTTAGGGTTTAAGATATAGGGCTTAGTTTTAGGGTACACAAGGTTAATCAAAAAGATAATTCTTAGTTTAAATGATGTTAATTTGGGATAAAATGATTGGCTCAAGGTTTAAAAAGTTTATATTTATGGTTTAGAGTTTAAGGATTAGGAAGTTTAAGGAATAGGGCTTATAGTATAGTTTTTAGGGTATATAAAGTACAATCGTAAAGGTGATTGGGGAAAATTTGAGCTCCTTAAACCTATATTTGTGAGTAAATAATGTGATTTTGAGCTCAATTAGCCCCCACATCATCATAGATTGAACCAATTAAGTCAATTATGGTTTAATGAGTGATGCACTTTTGACCAAGTTCATCTCTATGAACCTAATTATTACTATATTTAAAGGATGTTAATTGGGGATAAATTTATTGGTTTAGGGTTTAGTGTCTACAATTTAAAAGGTTTTTGGTTTAGGGTTTATGTCTTAGGGTTTAAGGGAAATGGTACAGGTTTTAGGGTTAAAGTTAAATGGTACATGATTTAAGGTTAGAGTTAAATGGTATAGGGTTTAGGGTTTAAGATATCGAATATAACATCCACTCACTAAGGTAATTGAAGAAAATTTTGATTTGCTTATTCACATATTTATGAAAATTACCTTCATGTTTGCATTTCTAATAAAAGTAGGGTCAGTTAAGTCATGCACATGTTGCATACATGTTATACAATCGATTGAGCGATAAATTTGGTTTAGGGGATCAATTTTGCCCAAATCATTCCCCTAATTACATAAATTGACTAATTGGATCAATTCATGATAGAATCAAACTTTTAATTTTTCCCCAAATCATTTCTTACTCTTGAAGGGTTTCAAATTGGCCTCAAATGCCTCCTTGATTAAATGAATCAACTCTTTGGTTAATTATATATGACATGACATTAGGTTTAATTTCACTCCAAATCACATCACATATAATTTAATATAGGTTCATGTGGCTCATTTTGACCCTAATTACCTCCAAAATTTAAATAATCAACATTTACATTCATTAGCTAATGACTTCAAGTTTATTGAGCTTAAAACCATATTCTATTCATGTAGAACTTGCATATAAGTAAATAATGTTTCTTTGCTTCAATCAAGCTAATGAAATTAGAGTTAATTAACCCCCAAATCACATTTTATAGTCATGAAATTAGGTTCAATGGGATTGAAATAGCCCCAATTTACTTCAGATGCATAGCTAGATTGGTACTCCAAAGGCTATGTTTTTGTTAGAACTACAGTTCTAATTTCTCCACTTCGCATGGTCAGTCTCCATCATACAATCAGTTTGCATGAACATTAGTTTCAGTTAAAGCAGTTTGTATGATCATTAGTCTCAATTACAATAGTTTAAACATTAGTTTAATTTATTTTTAATTCTATTTATGTAGATCCTGATTACAGTTTTTAAGACATAATTAAAAAAAGATTCTATAAAAAATTTGTCATTGAAGTAGCACCAGTATATGTATATTATTTTCTATTATTATTATTATTTTTTATCTGCCCTCACAAAATGGTATCAGAGATAAGGTGTTGAACCTGAGAAGCAACAGAAGATCCAAGGAGAGAAAAGGTTGCAGCAGCAGTAGAATTGTGTAGTGCAAGTTGAAGAAAAGATAAAACTAAACATCATTGTTCAAGGAAGATGCTAAACTAAAGAAGATTGTTTTTTTTTTAGCAGAATAGCACAACCAGCTAAAGAGTAGACCTAGAGCGTTGGAGACAAGATCCAGGGAGGAGAAAGGTTGCAGCAGCAAAATCTTGCAAGTGTAGATCTCTAAGGAGAGATTGAATGCTGTAGCATTCTATTTTTTTGTAGAAAAGAAGTGAAGTAGCTGTTTGGTCAGTGGAAGATCAAAAGGAGTCACTGTAGCCTGGAGAAGACCCAAATAGTATGAGATCATTGTTGTGAAGAGGCTGGTTGAAAGACCCAGCATGAGAGCCCAAGGATATAATCTTGGGAAGCTGTAATGGTTTGTGTAACTACTTAGAAAGGAGATCTGAGCCTGTGGAGAGCCAGCTGTTGGAAGCATAGATAAGCGCAGCTAGCAAAAAAACTACTACTAGAGATGTGGTTTTTATATTGAAGAAATTGAAAGTGCAGCAGTACTATTTTTTTTTGGTGTGGTCTTTTAGCGTGAGACATGGCAACTAACAACAACATTTCTCAGCCCCAAATTCCCATTTTCAATGTTAATAATTATTATTTTTGGGAAATTAAAATGAGAACATTGGTTTTCTCACAAGATGTTTGGGATTTGGTAGAAAATGGCTTTGTAGAACCACAGGATGAGGCTACTCATCAGGCATTAACTCAAGCACAAAGGAAGAGCTTAAAGACAACAAGAAAAAGGATGCAAAATCTCTATTCCTAATCTAATAGGCAATGGATGAATTCATTTTTTCTAGAGTTGCAGTAGCAACAAGATCCAAGTCGGCATGGAAAATTTTGGAGACTACCTATAAAGGTAATACAAAGGTGAAAGTAGCTAAACTGCAATCTCTTAGGAAAAATTTTGAAAATTTGTAAATGAATGATTCAAAGTCTATAGACCAGTTTATAGGTCAAGTATTGAATATTATGAACCAAATTAGATCTAATGGAGAAACAATAACAAAGCAGAAGATTATAGAAAAAAATCTTAGGAGTTTACCCAACAAATTTGATGCAATAGTTGTAGCTATTGAGGAAACCAAGGATTTGGAATAGTTATTAGTAGATGAATTAATGGGATCTTTGCTAACACATGAATTTAGAATGAATAGGAATAACAATACTTCTTTTGAGAATGATTTCAAGTCTCAGGTATCATTTGGTAGAGGAAGAGGAAGAGGAAGGTCAAACTTCAGAGGAAGAGGCAGAGGCAGAAATGGAAGGAATAATCCAGATCAAGGTGAAAACAATGATTGAAACTACAATAATAGAGGACGTGGCAACAATCACTTCTAGAAAAATTCACAGAGGTTTGATAATCTAACATTCAGTGTTATTACCACAAAAAATATGGACATTATGCAAGTGAATGCAGAAAGAAACAAGGAGATGTGGAAAAACATAATGCTAATTAAAAAAATGAATCTAATTCTAATTCTAGAAGCTTATTCCTCACTTGTCATGTTGCTCAATAAAATGCTAGAGATATCTGGTTTTTAGATAGTGGATGCAGTCACCATATGATAGGGAATAAAGAATTGTTTTCTAGTCTTGATGATTCCATAAAATTTGAAGTGAAATTAGGAAATGATAATAAAGTGGATGTAATGGGTAAAGGAGTAATAAATGATTTGGCAAAAAATCGTGAAAGAAGATTTATTCTTGATGTTTATTTTGTACTTGGACTAAAGCATAATCTTATGAGTGTTGGACAGTTAGTACAGAAAGGTTATAGAGTATCTTTTATGGATAATGTTTGCACAATACTAGACAAATTTCCAAATGACAGGTTGATAGAAAAAGTGGAGATGACCAAGAATCAGATGTTCCCTCTTCGAATTCAATGCATCCAAGGAGAAGAGGAAGCCCATTTCAAAACCATGCATCTAGACCAATCATGGCTATGGCATTTAAGGTATGGACAATTACATTTTGAAGGCTTGAATTTGTTACAAAAAAAAATATGGTGAAGGGATTACCACCAATAGAGTAGCTAGGAAGTTCATGTGAGAGTTGCATCCTGGCAAAACAACAGAGAGAGAGATTTTCAGTAGGAGATTCATATAGAGCAAGAGTAATATTGGAGCTAGTCCATAGTGATTTATGTGGACCAATGCAAACTCCATAATTTGGAGGTAGTTCTTATTTTCTAACCTTCATTGATGATTTTAGTAGAAAGACTTGGATATATTTTCTCAAGGAAAAGTCAGAAGCCTTTGGAAAATTTAAAGAATTCAAGGCTATGGTTGAAAAGAAGAGTGGCATTTACATCAATGTACTTAGATCAGATAGAGGAGGTGAATATATGTCTAATGAATTTCAAGATTTTTGCTAATATCATGGCATTAAAAGGCAACTGACTACAAGGTACACACCCCAGCAGAATGGTGTAACAAAAAGGAAGAATATAACAATCATGGAGATGGCTAGAAGCATGTTGAAGGCCAAACATTTATCAAATGAATATTGGGCAGAAGCAATAGCATGTGTAGTATATATTCTGAATAGAAGCCCAATAAAGAGTGTCAAGGATCGAATTCCACAAGAAGCTTGGAGTGGTAAGAAGCATAGTGTACATCATTTCAAAATTTTTGGTTGTATTGCATATTCTCTTATACCATCTAAATTGAGAAGAAAACTTGATGATAGAGGTGAGAAATGCATTTTTATTGGATATAGTGAAGAATCAAAGTCTTATAAGTTGTATAACCCCATTTCAAAGAAAGTGATTATTAGCAGAGATGTGGAATTTAAGGAAGAAGAAGCATGGGATGGAAGCATTGATAGAACCATCACAATTGGAGCACCAATTGCCCAAAATGAAGAAGAATCTGAAGAACAAAATTTGAAAGGTGATCAATACTCTCCACAAGCAAGAAAAAGCACTCCAATAAGATCACCTAGGAGCTTAGCACAAGGTGAATCATCTTGTCATGCATGTCATCTTACTCCCAATTCAAAAGTAAGTGATGAATCAGATCCAACTCTTGCCACTTTAAGATCAAAATTTAAAGGTAAGAAAATGAGAAACTTGAATGAGAGTTATGATCAAGAAGAAGACAAGTTAGATTTGTGTTCAAATTTTGCCTTTTTCTCTCATGATCCTGTGTATTATGAAGAAGCAGTTAATGAGGAACAATGGATAAAAGCAATGGATGAAGAGATGAATGCCATTGAGAGAAATCAAACATGGGATATAATTATTCTACCTGAAGGTAAGGATTGCATAGGATTCAAATGGGTTTATAAGACCAAATTTAATGCAAAAGGTAAGATTGAAAAGCACAAAGCAAGGTTAGTAGCAAAAGGTTTTGCACAAGAACATGGAATTGATTATAATGAAACATTTGCTCTAGTTGATAGACTTGATACTATTAAAATGGTTTTATCAATAGCTACACAAAACAATTGGAAAGTATATCAAATGGATGTCAAATTAGCTTTATTGAATGGTTTCCTAAATAAAGAAGTGTATGTGAAACAACCACTAGGTTATGAAGTGTATGGACATGAAGAAAAATTCTACAGATTGAAGAAGGCCCTCTATGGTCTCAAGCAAGCACCAAGAGCATGGTATATCAAGATTGATTCATACATGACAAACAATGGATTCAGTAGAAGCAATAGTGAGCCTACATTGTACACAAAAATCAACAAAGAAGGTCAGATTTTGATTGTGTGTTTTTAAGTTGATGATTTGATTTTCACTGGAAACTTGTTTGTAGACACATTTAAATCAGCAATGAAGAAAGAATTTGAGATGACATATTTGGGATTAATGAAGTATTTTTTGGGCATTGAAGTTGTACAATCAGAGAAGGGAATTTTTATTTGTCAAACTAAATATGCAAAGGATGTATTAAGGAGGTTTAAGATGTTGAATTGTAAATTAGAACCTACACCAATTGCAACAGGGACCAAAATTAGCAAAGAAGACAAAGGGCCTAATGTTGATTCTACACATTCAAAAGACTAATTGGTAGTTTGATGTATCTTATAGCTACAAGACCAGATATCATGTATGGGGTCAGCCTAATCTCTAGATTCATGGAGTCACCAAAAGACTCACAATGGTAAGTTGGAAAGAGGATATTGAGATATGTGGCAGGAACAACAAAATATGGAATTTTATATTCCACAACTAATGATTTTGGTTTGATTGGTTATACTGATAGTGATTTTACAGGTAGCATTGATGATAGGAAGAGTACTTCTGGACATGCCTTTCATTTTGAAGCAGGTGTGGTTACATGGGCATCCAAAAGGCAACCCATAGTGACACTTTCATTAGCTGAAGCAGAGTATGTAGCAGCCACATCAGCAGCATGTCAAATAATTTGGATGAGGAGAGTATTGACAGATTTATTGCAAGCACAAAAGGAGTCAACACCAATCTTTTGTGACAACAAATCAGCAATTGCATTGTCAAAAAATCATGTTTTTCACAAGAGGAGCAAGCACATTGATACAAGATTTCATTTTATCATAGAGTTAGTGAACAATGGAGAAATTCATTTTGAGTTTTGCAGATCTGAAGACCAATTGGCAGATATATTCACAAAGGCATTAGCAAAGGAGAGTTTTGATTATCTGAGACAAAATTTAGGCATTGTAAATGTTGAAGTAGTTAGTGGTAGAAATTAAGGGGAAGTGTTAGAACTACAGTTCTAATTTCTCAACTTCGCATGGTCAGTCTCCATCATGCAATCAGTTTGCATGAACATTAGTTTTAGTTAAATCAGTTTGCATGATCATTAGTCTCAATTACAGTAGTTTAAACATTAGTTTAGTTTATATTTAATTCTATTTATGTAGATCCTGATCGCAATTTTTAAGACAAAGAATTAAAAAAAGATTCTATAAAAAATTTGTCATTGCTGTAACACCAGTCTACGTATATTATTTTCTGTTATTTTTATTTTTTCTCTGCCCTCACAGTTTTGGCCATAGGTTTAAAAAATGCATTTTATGACATCTCATAATAAAATCAGTTATATCATAAGGCATGTATGTTTATGGCTTGTCATGGGAATTAGGGCATAGGGCTTACAATTTATGTTTTAGGGATTAGGGATTAAGGTTTATGTTTAAGGACTTGTATATAATGTCTAATCACTCTATGCCTTGTGAACCTAATTCTTACTATAAATGATGTTTTTTGGGACTAAATAAATTGGTAAATAGGGAAAGTTTATGGTTTACAATTTAGGGTATAGTGTTTAGGGTTTATGGCTTAGGGATTAAGTTTTAATGTATATATGGTTCAGGGTACACATGGTCAATCACAAAGATAATTGAGGATAATTTGAATCACTTAGACCCATTTGTGACTATATAATGTGTTTTTGGATTGTCATTATACCCCATGTCATCATGTAAATTGAGTGAATTAGTCAAATGGGGCAATCAATCATGTGATTTAGGCCAAATTGAGCACTATGAACTTAATTCTTAGTCTAAATGATGTTAATTTGAGCTAAAATGACTAGTTTAAGGTTTAAAGAGTTTATATTTATGGTTTAGATTTTAGGGATTAGGAACTTTAGGGATTAGGGATTAGGATATAGGTTTTAGGGTATATAAGATATATTTGTGATGGTGATTGGGGAAATTTTGAGCTCCTTGAACCTAGATCTATGACTAAAGAATGTGATTTCGGGCTCAATTAGCCCCCACATCATCATAGATTGAGCCAATTAAGTCAATTGTGGTAATGAATGATGTGATTTGACCAAGTTTATCCTTGTGAACCTAATTCCTACTATATATAAAGGATGTTAATTGGGACTAAATTTATTGGTTTAGGGTCTACAATTTAAAGGGTTTTGGGTTTAGGGATTATGGCTTAGGGTTTAAGGTAAATAGTATAGAATTTAGGGTTTAAGTTAAATGTTACATGGTTTAGGGTTTAAGATATTAGATTTAGGGTCCAATCACTAAGGTAATTGAAGAAAATTTGCACTTTTTGTTCACCTATTTGTGACAATTACCTTCATGTTTGCATTTTTGATAAAAGTAGGGTCAGTTAAGCCATACATGTTATACAATCGATTGAGCCATAAATTTGGTTTAGGGGCTCAATTTTTCCCAAATCATGCCCCTAATTACATAATTTGACTAATTGGATCAATTCATGATAGAATCAAACTTAATCTTTCCCCAAATCATATCTTTCTCTTCAAGGGGTTTAGATTGGCCTCAAATGCCTCTTGGATTAAATGAATCAACTATTTGGTTAATTATATATGACATGACATTAGGGTTAATTTCACTCCAAATCACATTGAATATACAATTTAAAATATATTCACTTGGCTCATTTTGACCCTAATTACTTCCATAATTGAACTAATTAATATTTGTATTTATTAGCTGATGATTTTAAGTTTATTGAGCTCAAAACCACATTCTATACATGTAGAACTTGCATATATATAAATTATGTTTGTTTGCTTCAATTGAGCTAATGAAGTTGGAGTTGATCAACCCCTAAATAACATTTTATATTCATGTAATTAGGTTGAAGGGGCTCAAAATAGCCCCAATTTACTTCAGATACATAGCTAGATTGGTACTCTAAAGGCTAAGTTTTGTCCATAGGATTAAAAAATGCATTTTATGACATCTCATGATAAAATAAGTTATATCATAAAATGTACAATGAGTTACACCTTAAAACCAAGTAATTATAAGTAGTTAGATCAACATATTAAAATGCCTATAAATGTTTTGAAGTCTAATGTGATACCAAAACACCTTAGTTCACTATCCAAGGTTAGGGACCTTTCCCGTATCACATGAAATAACACCACTATTAGGGAGCTCAATAACATATAAGATCATATATAAAATTTAAGGCAAAGAGAAAATTTGGGTTTTTGGGTGTTATGAATATATAATATGATCACATTAGTAATGCGGTTAATAATGTGATCACATTAATATTATAATCATGCTAGTTGAATTTGAATTCAAATCCCGTACCTTTTGGCTCATGAATGGCTTGGATTCCTAAGCCAAAGGCTTGGACCTGTCAATCTACAATTGAGTTCGAGAATTATGATAAAAAAACAACAAAAATCAACTTTGATCGCCAAATGTACTATGAATTTCAATGTGAAAATTCAAAAACTTAATACCATCACAATGATCACACTCTCCTCTTTCTAAAAATATTATTTTTATAAATTTTGGACTAATCTAAGGTTTCAAACTATGTTGATTTCTAACTATACCTTTTTTAGGCCACTACATGCCGCAAACATACATGCCTATACATGTTCATGTAATTTGTCTTTCATTGATCTCAGTGAAAAACAAGTTATATGGTCACAAACTAGGCCTAATTCTACACACATTCAAAACAAATATGATTTTCATTTTTTTGAGGTAGTTAGGCACGCCACACAGATGGCTATCTATTTTTTTGTTAGTTTTTAGGATCTATTTACTTGCGAAATTCATAAGAAAAAAGTATTCATTGAAAAAATATAGGTCACAAACTAGAAGCTCTTATCTAAATTTTATCCAAAAGGTTTCAAAGAATATTATATGCTTCTAGAAAAAATGGTACACCACATGGCCATCTATTTACTCTATTTTCTTAAAAAAAAAGGTGTTCCTCTTTAAATTTTAGATGTTTGACCTAGTTATACTTAACCATTTTTTAAAAAAAAAATTCAAGTTTTGGAAACTGGACTCGAAATGATACATTTCATGTTCTTACACCATTTTAAAATTTAGAGTTTAGATATCTCAAATTATCTACAGAAATTTAGATTTTTCAAATTTCAAAAAAATCATGTCCACAGGTAGGGCACTTTTTGTCCCCCAACTTTATGCACTTACCCCTATATACAACCTTGAGAGTCCACATGCCTACAATTATATTTTGAATACCCCATATATATTTTTAAAGCCTAACCATAAGTAACCTTTGTCTGTCTATAACTTGTGCACTGGTAAACACTAACCCCAAGAAGATAATCACATTGTACATTGGAGATGAAATAGTTAGCTACTTGATAGTTGAATCCCCTAATGTTAGATCTCTTTCATCTCAAGCGAACATTATTTATGCACATGATCATTATATTTATGATCTCACTGACCAAAGAAATCATGTGTATATAAATGTTGTTCATACTCTAAACGTTATTTCAAAACACATATTTTTGGTGTCATAAATACAATGTCATCATCAAATAACTATCATACATATAGATATCATACATCAGATGTCGAAAGTTTTGTCGGTCCTATACAAAGCTCTTCATATATTTTGGGTTTATTTCAGGTACATATACACCATTTAAATTCATAAGTATATATGCATCACATGAGTTTTTGAGTAACGTAATTATTGTTGTTTAATTTTTAGAATTGTTTTAATATTTATTTCAATTGTGTATTCCTTAAATATTCAGTTAAATACCCCTTGCCTAAAGGGGTGGTTTTATGATAGGCTCTAATAAAAAGAGAGGAGGGGCCAAAGAGGAGGTAGTCATGATTAAGCATTTGGGTAGAGGCACTTATATATTGGGGCATATGAGGTAGATAGAATAAAGATGATGGAAAGGGACATATCATATTAAATCATGGATGTCTTACAATCATCACTAGCTTGGGATGTTTCATCATGTCAATTTTTGGTGCTTATAATCACCATATTTCAATGAGTAATCTTTCCAAACCATTCGTATGCCTCGTGTATGCTACACTGAATGAAATTTTTATACGATATAAAAATCATGGCTATATTGAGGTTGATAGCAAATATAATAAAACACTACTTTGTTGGCTTTGATAATAATTTTTAATATGTCTATTCTCTTATGAATGTTTTCAACTGATGTATGATTGCTACTCTATTTTTATGGAGTAAAATGCTACATAGTAAATATCTTTTGTAAGATAACTAGAGGGATTTATTCATAATTAAATAAGAGTTTAGGAAGAGGTGGCCATGGGAGTGGTTTCTTCTACCTAGAGGTATTTTGAGGCTAGTTTAGAGGTCGTGCTAAACTTGCCTTCATGGATTTTTTGTCATGCCCAAAAACTGACAAGACATAAACACACAAAAATGCCTTTTTTTTAGAATGTAAAATGCACATTCTGCACAATAACATTACCCATTGGATAGCTATCTTCTTGGCATGAGACACACAAAGAATATAAACAACTCGCATGCCTAAATAACATGGATGTAATGCGCAAGTGTACACACATTCACTACATAACCATGTAGGTCTCACTTGCTCTAATCAACCTATAAGGTCTCGTATAAGTCTACAAATTTCTACATTATCCTAGTGGGCCTCACATCCCTAAGGACTAAAAGGGACACATAAATAAATAAAGGGGTGTTTGAGCAACCACCAACTTGAACAAGACATCCTAGCTCACAACAATGTTTAAGGAGAGTTTCGAGCAATTCTGACCAATCACATGGCTCAGTTCATACTTAAGTCGTGAATAAATTCTAATTTAGAGTTGACTTAACTTAGAGGAAAGTGCCTAAAAATATATCATTTTGTCCCCATAGGACCTACAAAGTTGTCTAAAGTATCTCATTTAAGCCCATGTAGAATGGAGCAACCTGTTTCCACCGTTAAATCAAAGTAACCTTGAACATCAGATCTGGTCAAAGGAAAGGATGCCATAAATATATTTATGGAGGCCAAAAGGTATTCAATTCAGTCATTGAGTTGAAAACTTAGATTTTTGAGAGGATGAAGGAGGTTTTGGAGGATGACTTGTCCATAGTCATCCCTCCTCTCCTTCCTCAGCCTTGAACAACTGCCATTAATGGAGTCTCTAAGCTTTAGTCTAAACTATTTATTTTGTCTTAAAATTTATAGCAGGATAAAAATATGCGTGATCTCATTTTTTAGGTACCTAGCTCGATGAAAAGCTTTTAGGAGGTCTCAATCTCTCACAATTTCCAAAAGGGTCTTAAGTGCTTCAAGCTCCAACATAGTTATTAATGGCCACCAACAAAGTTTAACGTCAAAATTTCAACAAATCTTAGTTTTAATTTTTCAAAATTGTCTCAACCAATGGAGGATAAAAATTTAATAAAAGTGCCCTTTTGGGTCAACCCATTTCGAAACTTCGAAAACCCACAATAATAAAAGAGGTCTTTACTGACTTCCTAAGAACAAAAATTGCATACTTAAAAAATTATGTAATTTTAGATCCTCAAATCACATCTGTGTAAAATATGATAAATTTTTTAAGGGGATAGAGATCCCTTTTAGGTACCCCACGTCCAAATCTCTAAGTAACTACAATCCTCTTCCCAAAAGTGATAAAAGTTAAATGAAATAGTTCTTGTTTTAATTTTTAATAATGTTTGAGTTCATACAATATAAAGTACAACTTATGAAATTTAATATAATTTGAAACGAATTAAAGAAAATATATTAACCGTGAAGTTAGTTTGGGCGATGGTGAACATAGGTTGACCACCCCATAAATTGGATGAGTGAGTGGCATAAGCCACACCGTTTTCTCCCCATCCCATCTAAAAATTCTTAAACTACGGTGTATCCCCCCCCACTTTTGAACTTTAGCATGTGAACAGGCCTAATCCGCTTACCATAAACTACCAACGGCATTCAGCCCTTAGGGGCTCTGCTAAATTCCATACGATCACATGAGTAGTAAAATATGGACTGGCCCTAAGCTTATAAATTTCTTAGTTTTTATCAACTATTATCTTGAGCCCTCCACTAGACCATTTTGCATTGAAATTAAATTAAACGAAGTGGGGGCAAATTATAAAGAGTTTTGATTATGAAACTTCGAAAATTCACACAAATTCAATCGTAAGCCTTACAATTGTACCGTAAATTACATTAATTTCATGATTAACTTTATTTTAAAATATCATTAAAAAAAAGGCAAAAAAGTGGAATGATTTGAAATGTATAAATTTTTTACAAATGTTTATAACTTTTTTTTTATTTTAAAAATATCAATGAAATTTAATTTTTTTGAAAAGAGATAACCTTTATTTTTATATAACTATAAAAATACATCGAAATAAATGTGCAATTAGAATTTACATTTTTATTTTTAACATAATATAACCATTTTATTAATTTTATATTACAGAACAATCAATAGGAAGAGTATACAATAGATAGATAATCATCATGCTATTTACCAATATATGTTACAATTAACTTCCATTATACACATATTTTAAACTGAATAATTACAATAACATGGCTCTTAAATAGCCAATACAATTTTTACAATTCAATATTGGAGTGTTGAACAAGTTGGTGAACTTAAATAGCTCCACAATCATCCACAAAGCCAACCGAAAGAGGGCTCACCTTCCATTCATTTTTCATCATCAAGCGTCTGCCCTAGGCACCTCCAAACCTAAGACTCCCAACCCTAAGCATTTTCACATCATTGGTGTAAGGCGGAAATTTGTCAGGACAAAGTTCACTCACTAGGCAACACATCTAGGAGTCTTACATGGTCATTTACATAGAAGAGGTTTCCATACCACAACACCAACATACAAGAAATAAAATCACCATTTAAATTACTAAAAGGATCAAAGGCAACCATAAACACATTTACAACATAAAAAGGCCCATCAAACGAGAAAAATAACATGGGGATGCCTCCATCATGTTCTACCATATTTTGGCAATGGGAGAGTATTATCACCATAAACCATGCTAAAGTAACATGTAGGAGGGTGTAGGAACCCAATTCCACCAGCCACTACCACTACGACAAAAAAACATGTAGGAGGGCATAGGAACCCATTTCCACTAGCCACTTCCACTGCATAAAAGAACACAATAAGGAAATTAAATTCAAATCTAGTTGTGAAGCCTAATGACGTAAAATTTAAATTAATGGATTTTAAAAAAACAAAAAAATTAAGATGGATTATACATTTCCGAGGCCCAATTGGGCAATAAAAAAAACATGGTTTCCATAATCACAACCATGGTAAGCAATGGTAAAAAGAGGGTAGGCCAAATAGCCTTACACTTCTTTAAAACAAGCAAAAATATAAAGGTGAAGCTCCTCAATTTTAAGTAAATAATAAAACATGAAACATAAGAGTACATGGAAGCCTGCATTTGTTCTCTTTTGGGATCTACATAAGACTCATCCACAAGTGCTAGGATTAGTTATCCTTCTCACTAAGGTTCCTTCATTCTCTACCTGGCATCTTCTTTCTTCTCTAGCTCTCCTCAAATTTACAATATTTAAAATGGAAAAAGCTGTCTCAAGGAAGTCTTCCATTCCTCAAATGGGCTAAGCATTCAAACATAAAAGCCAATGGGAAGGTGATATGTGTCCCTTCCCATCCCTTGCCCTAAGGTCAACAAGTATCCCCTAGAAATACATTTTCTTACAATCCCATGTGAGCAAGTAAGTCCATCCTTAATAATGATCCCACTGTCCCATGCCATAAATGGCACATGTGCTGGTCCTTTGGCTTCGTCTACACTCAAAACAAGGTCTCCATCCATCACATAGTCAACAAGGGACTTCAATGCACCTCTAATCACATATATAACACTAAAAATCCACTTACAACATTGGTTGAATGTGTTTATACGAGTTTTGGGTTAATGGAGCCACTTACATGGATTATAATTACACTTTAAGAATGAAATGAAAAGTAAATAAAACTCCTAAGGTTTAGAAGTGAATAGTATATAAAGGGGTGAATAGTGCTATGAGGGTTAAAGAAGTCCATAACTTTTGACTAGGTTTACATATGGCACAAAGAGTGGTTTGAATAATTAAAAGGTCAAATACTCCTACCACCAATCTAATAATGATGTGATCATACCCGACATAGTCCTAGTTCTATCATTTACCTCCCCTATTACATGCACAACATTGCACACATAAAATGCCCTATCCTACATAGCTGAAATTATATAATTTGAATGATACAAGTGATATCAATAAAAAAATGTACATGAAATATCCAAGGCATAAAATTGCAATGGTAATACACTCATACCAATCATATAAACATATGTATAATCAAATATATGTTCAATAACAACAACTTTAGTAGTACAAAAATAAAACACATCATAATGGACAACCAAAATAGTGTAAGTAACATGCCATCATAATGAATTTAATAATAATCTAATACAAGAATATAACTATTCTTGTGTAAATAAAACAAAAACATCACATAATATATAAAATATGTGTCTAAAACATAAACATAAAGGACCAATAACATCTCATGTCTTAATAATAATTAAATCACATCTCAACATGATGTGTGTAAATACAAAATGTCTAAAGGTAAGCACTGTGAAAATAAAGGTTTCACATTTTCTCAAAAGATAGCATAAATAGGATAATTTTCCAATGGGTGAAAATTTAAGTGGGGTAACTAGTTAGATAGAGAGTGGACAAAAGCTTCTACAAGGGTACCTCATAAGAAGGCTAACTTGTACTCAAAATATTTGATGAAATTTCATGAATACATGCAAATTATATGATAGAATGATATAATGGATTTAAGTATGAAATGACAATAGAGTTTTTAGTAAAGTGAATAGTAAGGAAATAGTCTCTTATTAGTCCTTCAGTGAGGAGGAAAGCGAAAGGGGTTGATGTTAGATACCAATAATTGGTCATAAGAAAGATATCGTATATAATACATAGTGCACAGGAAATATTTGTTGAAATGTTAGATCAAGTTGGCCACAAACTTTAAGTCCTCATATTTTTTTCCTTAACTTACTCAAAAGAGCAAAAATTAGCTCTCTAATTTTTCTTACATTGCCATTATCTTTGGTGATTGAGGAATTTTGTTGTCTTTCTTGGATCAAAAGTTGTATGGATAATTTTCAATGTTTATTACCATATTAAAAAACAAAAGATTGAATGAGTAAATTATTTATTTGTCATAAATTTTAACTATCCACTTCCCAACCTAATTTCAAGTAGTGAATGAATCCTAGGCAAATTTTATATACTACTTAACAAATCAGTTACTAGTCCACACAAAGTAAGAATATTTGAAGGACCAGAACTTTGGAGCAATTTTTTGGTGACAACACATATAGTTTTACAAGGTAAAAAAGTATATCCAAATGTGTAGACACATAAAATTAATCATTAAGTGTTTGATAATATTTATTCTTGACATCCTTACCTTGCCTTGTCTATTCACCATTTTGTTAACTTACAATCTATAAGAAATCCCTCATTATCTTGTAAACACTAAAAATATCATAAAAACACACCTATTTCAGTCAATTTTATCCATATTCAATCTAAAACTACAAGTCAAATATTTTACAATAGTTTTTTTCTTTTTGGGACAAGACTGCATTAGGTTAGATAGGGCCACACTACATCCTTGTCCCCCGTACTCCAATAGTGATTATTTCAAATCGATACATTTGACAAAGGCCCTCTCAAACATTTTTTAAAGTTGGTTATAAAAAATATTATGAATATTACCCTATAAAATCACATCAAAACATTAACTTAAAACCCCCTAGCAGGATGATCTCAAATTACTACACACTAAACAAAATAACACTATATCTTCCAATTTCAAAATTTTTACTTACTAATAGTCATAGGCCATGTTTGAATATTGTTTATTGTAGGTTAAGGGCATCCATTATAAATAATTTTAATAAATCTTCTATTTATATTTATAGTTTCACAATCATAGATCACACAATCCCCCTATGAGGGAGAACTACATCGACTTGAGGCCTATTTGGGGTATGTATGTAACATTTAGATTATGTGCAATTTTTTAAAGATAACTCAACTATTCACCTTACTCATTTCCAAATTTTGATCTCTATATTTTTTTGTGTAGTAACTAGGGTTTATCTTTCATAGATATTTCATGCATCTATTCGACTCTCACATAAAATCAAGAAACCCTCACTTAAAGGCACATAAATCTATATCAAAATTATGTCACACAATCAACTAGGATGTGGTCATAGTAAAAAAAACAAGGCCACATTACACTTTTATCCTCATCCTATATCCTTATCCAAACATAGTTTATAATTCTAGTTTTGAATGTGATACTATTTGTACATATTTTCTAGCAGTTTTCAATCATTATTAGCTTGCATAGTCAATGTTAAATCTATTTTATGGAGGTTTGCATATTCTTATGCTCATTTAATATTTTTTAAAAATTATAAATTCTATAGCATATTATATTTTAATATCAAATATGTATATTCCAACATTTCCATTTTTTTATTTTAATACATATTAAATTTGAGTTCATTCAATTAAAATAGATTAAATATTCTGGTGAACCCACTATTTTTATAACATAGCTTATTATTGTTTTCTTGATTTTTGTCCTAAGATTTTAGTAAATTCCTAACAAGTTGAAATAAAACAACCTTCAAACTTGGATAAAATATAATACATAATGATTCAACTTCTTCAACCTTGGATTTAATCCAAAACTAAAAAATTTTGTCTTGTCACCTTGGATAAATCCAACACATAAGCTCTTTCTTTTGACCACAGGTTGAAATTTGATGTTTATATACAAAAAAATCTTTCGATTTTTCATTTCTTTTAATTTTATATTTCTTTTGGTTGTTTTAAAAATAGTTTTATGATAATTTTCAAACTACTTAGTGATTATTGTAAAGGGTTATGTGGCGTTTTATTTACAAACATTATGGCATGAGGGGTTTACCCTAATACTCATAGCCATTTTATAAAACTAAACACAAAATTTAGTTATCATGTACCTAAAATTATATCAAAAATACTTATAATCCCTTATTTATACCATAAGAAACCTCTTTTATCTATTTTATTTGTGGTGCACTTGAGAGGTGAGTATCACCCAGGGAAGTTAATCTCACCTTACCCTCAAAAATAGGGTTAGTGGGTTACACACATGGTTTTTAATATATATTTAGTGCTCTTAAACATTGGGTTGACACTAATCAAAGAATGAACAAGTATTTTTGAGATCCCACAAAATCATTCAAACCCTTGCCTAGTTCACCATTATACTTTGATTTTATCTTGTTTTATATTCATAGTCATTAGCTTCTTTGAACATGATAGATTACTTATTCTTATAAGAATTCTATTTATCATATTTATTTTCATTGTATATATCATAGATATTCTAAGACACCATGTTAATGATATACATTCTATAGATAATTTGTTCTCTACTCATGATATGCCTTTTAGTTATGATAATGATTAGATATATCATCAAAATTAAAAACTTATGGAAGATGGTTATAGTGATGATTATGATTTTGATAAATTTGTAATGAATGAAAGTGAATTTTTTAATCCTTGAGAACAAGTGTTTATTCAATAAAACTCTCTTAAATTCCACTTTGGAATATCCTCTATGTTCCTCTTTGGTCACACCTAAAGATTCCTATGTAGGTTCTCCTTTAGATTCCACTTTAGAATCCCCTCTATATTCCTCTTTGGGTTCTTCTCTATCCTTCTCTTTAGATTTAACTTTGGTAATACCTCTAGACTCCTCCTTGCATTATTATATAGCTTCCTTTGTGGACTTACCTTTGGTCATACCTTTAGCTTCTTCTTTGGTCACTTCTCTTGCTTCTTCTTTGGATTTACCTTTGGTCATACCCCTAGCTTCATTTTTGGGTTATTCTCTAGCTTCCTCTTTGGATTTACATTTTATCACACTTATATATTCCTTTTTTTATTCTAATTTAGATTTCACCTTGAAATATTCTCTAGATTAGTCATTGGTCACATCTCTAAATCCCCTTTGGAATCCTCCATATATATTTCTCTAGTATCAACTATGGATGTCTCTTTAGAGTCTGCCTAAGATATTTATTCACCATCCTCATTGAATGGTCCATTAGAGAAAAAAAATCCTTCTAAATATGATTATCTAATATTTCTTATATTACCACCTACTCTCCCCATGGAAGAACCCTATCCTTGCACACCTAATTTTTCTATCCATTTTTATACCACGTTATTTTGCATTGGAATTTATATATTAAATTCACATAAGATATGTATAAAGAAGGATATTGAGCCTACATGTAATTATTATTCCCTCTTGTTAACAAATAGGGAATAACTCCCTTTTTCTCCCACTAGCATACCACATTATATCCTTACAAGCAATAACACTTCACTTTCCTCTTTTTATGAAAATGACAATGTTGTTATTCCAAATATTAATTTTGTGTATGAAAACTATAGTGATCATTATGAGGATTGGTCTGATGATGATTATTATAAATATAGTGATGATGAAAATTCTTATACTAACCCCACTATAGCTTCTTTACTTTTTCCTCATATTTATAATATGATACATAATGAGTCAAATGACAAAGTGATTAATAATGATGTTATTTCATATCATGATGATGTTTCTAGTTCCCCTTTTAAAGGTAAAATGTGTGAACATGTTGATTTTATTGGTGATAATGTTATTTCTTATATCTAAATAGAATGTAATAAGAATTTGCAGATCAATGATATATTAAATTCTAAATAATCTCCTAAACTAAAAGAAGAGCATATCATTCCTCCTTATCCTCTTTGAACTAGTGTTCCCATGGCTAAGATTCATAATATAATTCAAACCCTAAATGAACCTATTGAAAACCTCAACATGCCTTCTCAAGAAGGTATATCCTTAATGCATGTTATAGGTGATTTTCAAGTGCAAGTACACCAATTATCCTTAGAAAGTAAAGCATAATATGCTTTGGTTGAATCTAATGTAGTCCATGGAAATCCTATTGTGCATAACATTTTATATGCACCCTTACCTTCTAATTTTCAAATCCATTCATTATCCACATTTGATGGAAGAGGAGACTTTTATTTGCATTTTATATATTTTTGAGAAACTATAAAGGGTTACAATGGTATTCAACTATTATTGAAATTATTTCATAAAATTTTGGATGGATGTGCCCTTGCTTGGTTTCATTCCCTTCCTAGTGGATCCTTAACTACCTACCTAGAACTAGAAGAAGCATTTCTAATATACTATATTCAAAATAAGGGACCTAGGGTCACTTATGAAAGTTACCCTTTTTTCACCAAGCAAATATGGGCAAGTATGTGATTATATTTTATAATTTAAGACTGTTATGCACTAATTAATTTACCATCTAACTGGTTTGGAACTACATTATATTTTTAATAGAGGTCTAATCTATCCATTAAAGAAGCTACTCTAATATACATGTGAATCATTCATAACTCTTTTTTATGAGGCCTTAACATTAGAATAAAAATTGGGTCTTGTTCAATTATCAAATAATACAAATGGGGACATTGAATTACATAAATAATATTCACATACCGAAGTCCACTCAAATCATATTGATGTACACATTCATAATCAAGTACAAGGATTAAATTATAAAAATGATTATAACAATGTATACACTAAGACACTCCCTAAAAAAAAGGCACACATTAATGTGAATCATTTTATGCCTAAGGTTCAACCCACTTGTGACAATGTCAAAATCTTACATAAAGGAAAATAATTTATTTCCAATCATATTACTCATAATCATTCCTTTACATCAAGGAAGATGCAACCTCTCCAATTTCATTTCAATGGTCTCCCACATGATATTATAAATACATTGTTTAGATAAAAATTTAATCTAATTAGGTCCTAATTATTATCATCCTCCTTATCGATTGTAAAAAATTAAAGGACAACCATTTTGTACTTATCATGGCATTAATGGTCATTGTGATAATAATTATTATGCATTACAAGAGAAACTAATATAACTTACAAATAAATGAATTATTTAATATCAAAAAATTGATGACAAGTCAAAAAAGTATTCATCTTTATCTTCAAAGTTTATAAATGACAACACAATAATTTCAAAAATATCAAATACAAGATACAATGGTTTCAAAATATTCTAGTAATAACAATATCAAGTTAAATATATCATTGATAATTTAAAACTAACAATATTATAAATGAAAAAGCAATTACACAAGAGTTTTCTAATTTAAAAAATTCAAAAATGGAAACTAACTTGCCTAAAAAAGTATGGATTCCTAAGATATAACAATTGAAAATTGAACACAACAAAGCACATGTGAATAATGAATCAAATATTACAAATACAATCAATAAAAAAACTATTAATTATTTCTCAAATTTGTTCCCATCAAGTTGAAAATTATTTTAACTCTTCAATGTTAAAATTCTAAAGCAAAGATGAAATAAAAATCAAAATATAATAATACAACTTGACATACACATATACATCATCAAAGTTGTCACATATATATCAAAATAACAAAATCTATGCATTATTTTAACCCTTAGCTTCACTTTCACCCTGGGCACTAGCCACCTTGATTTTCAAACCAGTTTAAAAATTTAAAAAACAAACATCTGACAAATAATTTCAATACAAAATCTTTATAACATACACTTACTATTATCTATCTATAATATTATGGATTTAGTTGTACTTACATGTCTTTACTTTTACATATTACATGAACATACATAATCACTTTATATTATGGATTCAATACACAAGCATTTTCTAATTTAAAAAATTCAAAAATGGAAACTAACTTGCCTACAAAAGTATGGATTCCTAAGATATAAAAATTTAAAATTGAACATAACAAAGCACATGTGCATAATGAATCAAATATTAAAAATACAATCAATAAAAATGCAATTAATTATTTCTAATTTTTGTTCCCATCAAGTTGCAAATTCTTTTAACTCTTCATGTCTAAAATTCTAAAGCAAAGATGAAATAAAAATTAAAATATAATAATACAACTTGACATACACATATCCATAATCAAATTTGTCACACATATATATCAAAATAACAAAATCTATGCATTATTTTAACCCTCAGCTTCACTTTCACCCTGGGCACTACCCGTCTTGATTTTCAAACCAATTTAAACATTTAAAAAACAAACATCTGACAAATGATTTCAATAAAAAATCTTTATAACATACACTTACTATTACCTATCTATAATATTATGGATTTAATTGCACTTACATGCTTACATCTCTTTACTTTTACATATTACATGACCATACATAATCACTTTCCCATTCAGGGCATGTACATTCTTATCTCTATCAAATATTTTATTCTACATTTCTATGATTTAAATACACATACATTGGGGTCATATCACTTGACTTCCCTCTTGCCACATTATGCTTCAAGCCTTGCTTCTTATCACTTTTCCAATTATTTTAATTCAACTTTGGTAGAAAATTTCACAAAAATTAAAAATTTCAAACATTGATTTTTTTTTAAAATAACCATATATTTCTAAACAAAAATAGAAATATTTTTCAAAAAATTGAAAATTAGGACCTTAAATCAATTTCAAATGTTCTTAACATACTTATTTATATTTATTACTTATTTCATGTTAAGTATGTAATGTATTCCAAATTTTTGTAAGCACACTTCTTTTCATGAGGTATTTTAAGTGTGATATATAACATACTATTAAATTGATTTTTGATGTTAGGCTTCTTTTTTACTCAACAACCTTTCTAAGTTAGGGGCATCTCTTTGTTCTCCATGAACATGCCAAACATGATGCATCTATTCACAATATTTCTACCATGTTGGGCTACATATCATATAAATGTTTTACTATTTAATCAAACTTTACAATGTGTTACATGAATTTGTTATTTGCTATCAATGTATTTGATACATTGGATTGATATAAACTAGTCTCATTTTCTATATGACTCTTTTCAAAATATTACTTTATTAAATGATAAATTACAAATAGTTTTCTTCTTATATGTATCCATTGGTTTTATATGTGCAATATATAAATATTCTTACTTGAATGAAATAGTCATGCCATTTTTGTGTGGATTTTAACCTTTTTTGTTTATGCAACGATTCAGATGTCCCTTGTATGTGGCCTTTGAGACTTTAAAAGTGACATTGTATGAAAATTATGTAACATTGTGTGCTTATAATTAAATCTAAAGTGCTATATCTATCTTCACATGTTTCATATACATTTCAATGTTGTATTCAATGCTATGATGCAATACATTTCAACTATTCAAATGCTAATTATATTCTTCAATGTTATATCTATCTAACACATGATACATCTACAAGTCATTCCTATATTTAATACCATGATGTACTATGTTCCAAATTTTCACATATTATTACACAATTATATCTTTCAAACATTATACATCTTTTATTTTCAACTAAGTTAATTTTAAGCTATGTCCCTCATCTCAAAAGTGGGGCGTCACAATGGACTTACCTTAAGAATTCAAGAACTCATGAGAAACAAATTTCATATTTTCACAATATGGTTACATGTTACAAATTTTAAATAGTTACATGTTTAAAATGGTTACAATTTCAAATGGCATTGAATATCATTCAACACAATATGTAGGTGGCATGATAATAGTTCATATTCTCCTCTTTTGAAAATTTCAAAATAAAAATACTTCAATTTTCAATAAACAATTTCAATTTTCAAAATTTTCAAAGGTAGAAACTTTAAAAATCAAATCTAGATCTGTTTGTAGTGGTGTATTTCATATAGTGACAATCAATGTCTATGTATGAAATTTTGAAAACTTAATGTGTGTTTCCATCTCTTTTTATATTTATTTTCCATGTCTATCTTCACTCTAAATTACTCAACAAGGGGAAAAGCACTTATCCACTTTCAAGTTACATAGTAATTATATTTCATATTATTTTAGGTGTATACTTTCTTTGATCTCTTTGAAAATTTCAAATTTTTAATCTTTAAATATGAACTTTAATTACTTTCAGTGGCATTGTTGCAAGTTTTACATTAAGTACTATTACAAAATGAAGCTTTACATATAAAAACAAAGTAGGTATGCACACTCAAGTTCTCAAATACTTTACTCTAGTAATTTCACTTTGTTGCATCACTAGAATAAATTTGGGGTAAATGTAGACACATAAAATTAATCATTAAGTGCTTGACAATGTTTATTCTTGAAATCCTTAACTTTCTTGGTCTATTTGACATTTCACTAACTCATAATATATAAGATAACCCTCACTATAATGTAAACAATAAAAATATCATAAAGACATCCCTATTTCATTCATTTTTATCCATTTTAAATCTATAGGTATATTTCAAACCTTTTCTAAAAGTCTATGTCTATTTCGAACAAGATTGCACTAGGTTAAAAAGGGCCACACTAAGGCCTTGTAACCTAGCGTGGCCTTATGTCCCACACTCCAATGGTCACCTTTTCAAATCGAGACATTTCAAAATGGATCTATTTCACTTTTTTTAAAGCTGGTTATAAAAAATATTTAAAACATTCCCCTATAGAATCACATCAAGACATTCACTTGAAACCCCCTAGCAAGTTGATCTCAAATAACTACACATTGAGGAAAAGATCACTATTTCTTCCAATTTTAATTTTGTTTCTTTATAATAGTCATAGTACAAGTCTGAATATGTTTTATTATATGTCAAGGGCATCCATTGTCAAGCATTTCAATAAATCTTCTTTATGTAGTCATATAGTTACACAATCACATATCACACAATCACCCTAAAAGGGAGAATTAAATTGGCTTGAGGCCCATTTGGTCTATTTAAGAATCACTTAGATTATGCAGGGTTTTATTAGGATAGCTTAGATATTCCCATTACCCATTTCTCCCCTTTGTATTTGATCTCTATCTTGTTTTTGTGTAGGATATAGGGTTTATTTTTTACAAGTCTTCTACATGTCTATTTAGCTCCCACATATAATCAAGAAACCCTCATTTAAAGGTGCACATATCTAGATAAAAATTTACTCACAACGTCAACCAGGGTGAAACCACAATAAAAAATAAGGTCACATTGTGCTTTTGTCCTCCTCCTATGGTCTTATCCCAACATAATTTATAATTTTGTTTTCAGACGTGACACTACTTGCAGGTCATTTCAAATAGTTTCTAGTCATATTTAGCTTGCATGGTTAGTGTTAAATATATTTTAGGTAGGTTTTCATATTCTTAGGCTCATTTACTATTTCTAGCAAATTCCAAATTGTGTAAAATTATGTAACATACTGTATTTTAATATTAAATATGTATATTTCAGCATTTCCATTTCAATAGTTAAATATCTATTAATTTGAGTTCATTCAATTAAAATAGATTAAACAAAAGGAATGTCAACTTGGCTAAAAAAGGTAATAAAAACTAAGCTCAATGCATGAAAAATATTTGATAGAATACCTTTAATTTTATTTGTCCTCTTTATCTCATTAAACATAAGTCAATTCTGATTCGATGGTCTGGGGAATTCATGTGGAGGTTGATGAAGACCTAATTGATTATTCACAAGATGCTTATGGAGGTGAGAAAAATTTCCCTATGGATTCATATATGATCAATAGGTGAAAATAATATCAAGATATGTCACAAATGGTTAATTATTTAGTAGTACAAAGCCTTAGAAAGTAAACAATGAAGGAATTTACTTCATTTCCAAAACATAAATTTCATGCATATATAGGGCTAAGCTCACTAAAAAGAGACCTCGGGTTTTTAGAGGTCATATCATGGGAAGTGTCTAATAATTTGTAACTGTTAAGGTCTAAGGGTGAGACCATGTAGGAAGATTCTGTAGGAGGAATCTAGAGAGTGGAGATATACTAGGTCCTCACAATAATAATATAGAACTAGAGGTAGTGATTGGTGTAGTGGGGAATAAGAGGAAAATGTGTGAGAATATCAAATAAGGTAAAGTCAATTTATTTTTATGTGAAGACATTATTGATTCAATTTTTAGATATGGAGGAAAAAACATTAGCTCAAAGATTTTATGGAAAATCTTACTCGAAAAAGATTGGGAATTTGGATAGAATAATTTTGGAGTCCCTTCTTCAGGTATTGTTGGGTCTTTTTCCTTAACTTCACATAACTAAGAATCAATTATATGCCCAATAGAAATAAGATTCCAACGAGCTTGTTTGATGGCATATCACACAAGGAGTAACCTCATGCACTCAACTAAGGCACATAGCCTGGATGAGTCCCTGTCGATTTTACTATGTGATGGTGGTTAGACAACTCTATCTTACTTAGGTGCTTGAGTTACTACATTTAGTCATTATTACTGCCAAAATTAGTCTAGAGTCAATCATTTGAATAATTTATATAATACATATATCTGTTATCATAAAATCAAATTTAACACTATAGAGTTTAAGACATCATGATTTATAGTCAAGTAATGATTCTATTACTTTCATTGAATAAGATTAAAAGATGCTTCCTTCATTACACTATCTCTTCAGCTCTATATTGATAACCATTTGAAAATTACATCTAATAAATCAACAACAAATCCAAAAATGAATCTATCAACTCAAACCACAAAAACACCACTTTATAAATAAATCTAATGGGTATTTATACATAAGTAAACCCCTCACCTTTGGTTACACCAATAATACAAAAATGCTAACCAGCCAATGACCATTAACAACAATGAGTCATAGAGAGTCATTATAATTAATTCCTATTGACTCGTGCCTAACCACCCCTATATACCCACTTTATGCTAGATATTTGTGTTTGTGTTCCTCTTATTTCATAGACCAGTGCTAGATTTTCACTCTCATTAATCTTCATTGCCTATGTGAATTAATTTGTAACCACATTAACTCCCTACACTCTTGTCCTAGTCTTGTACTTCTCTAAGTCCTGCATCTTATATTCATTCTCCACTTCCTTGCCTTTTATAACTCACCCTTTTGTGCCAAGGTCTTCCACATCATTACCTTATGTTTCTCTCTTCTACACCATGGTCTTGTGTGCTTGCTCTTGTGCCCTTTCTCTTTCATACTTATGGATCTAAAACACATAGAATATATTATTATAAAATTTTTGGTCTAACATCACTCCATGGTAATTTGATAGTTTGTCTTATAATATGATACAATTTATTCAATTGACAAAAATGTAGGATATGCCTCTTTTAATTTATCCCACTGGTTGAGGGCTACTTGAATATTGGAAGTAATAACTTCCACTTCACCCTTCAATCTCTTCAACTCTTTGGGATTCTCTTAAAAGGTATCAACTTAAGTTGTCAAAGTCTCAAATGGAGTACTTATAGGTTTGTGAGTTTCCTTGAGAGATCCAACCTATACCAAAAGTTATCCTTGAAGTGTTGTGAAAATAACATTCAGATGATGTCAATGGGCACTTATTTGTGCTTCCAATCCTTCAACATCTTGGAATACTTTTGCATGTTGTGACCTATATTTGATGCTCAAAGCATTCACAACCAATTGCTTACATTATTTTTCCTTGAGTAACAACCATGCTAATAAATTTTTTCCATGTCATGCTAATTTCATAAAAACCCCATTCATGATGGGAATGGTAGTGCTCAGTTTATTAAAGAATGCATGATAGACCTCCATGGCCTCAAAAAACTGCTCTACTACCCAAATTTTCTCCTATCTTTGATCCACTTGGTTTTTGTATTTATTGAGTACAAGATCCATGAACATCTCTAGTTTATTTATTGCTTCACCAGTAATGGGAAATCCATCTTCAAGCATTGGTTCAATTCTCAAAATTGTTTGATTAAAGGCCCAAAGTCCTAAGTTGAGCCACTTATTTTGGATTCAGTTGGTGCTTGAGTTCTTCAACTTGTTATTTGTTATTACATCATGCTTCATGCTCTTCTTTGTAGAGTAACATGACCTCATAATGTTTTCTATGAATTTGGACCACATCAAGGCTATTAATAATGTTTTGCCTAGAAACTTCTATGGAAAACTTGATAAGTTTCACGCTTGCTTGCATTGGAGAGTAATTCATAAGACTATTCAGAGCATGTCTAGAACACATACCATTTTAAGGTTTATGTTAGTGCCATTAGGATTAGACACTCAAATAATTTTTTGTCATGATACACTTCCATCATAATAGACATCTCACGTTGAGTTTATTATATGGACTTGTGTTCGAGAAAAAGTTCCACAAATACAATTACTTTCCCGATGTGTCTTATTAGAATAAAACATGAATGGGAGGTTCTTGATTTTCTTATTTTTATTACTTTGTCTCCTATATTGGTTCATTACCATTTTGAGGGTTACACTATAAATCAATGATTTTAGGACTCTTTTCTCATTTTTTTTCTAGCACTAATGCCAAGGTCCTCTGTATTAGGCTCTTCTCCCTTGTTTGCTTCTTCTGATGTTGGACTTTCAATGTCTACTTACTGTTTAGACATAGGATTTTCCTCATTGGGAATATCAATCTACTCTTTGATCAACTTATGGGGATATTCCTCGCTTAGATTGAGAGTGGGTTCCTTGATAAGGTGAAGTTCTATAGACACCTCACATGTGTCTAAAATCACCACTCAGGGTACTTATCTCTCAGGTTCTCTCAGGTAGCAGGGTACAGAGTGTCATTTATGTTTTGTAGGAAGCCCCTGGACCCTTTTTGGCAAGGGGGTTCACCTTTGTCATTTGGGATCTGTTTGAGTGTCTGGTCAAGGTGAAACAATGTCCTCTTGCATTATAGGTAGCCCCTGGGTCCTTGGTGGTAGTGAGGCCTACTATTTTTATTTTAGGATGATCTTGGGTTGGTCCTACATCCTTCTATAACTAGCAGCCTTGAGTCTTGGCCTTTCTTATTTTATCTGTGCCTTTGCCTCCATGCATGTCTCTAGTTGGGAGGGAAGTGGTTCATGTTTTGCCTCCTATTCTCCTGATGTTTTATTCTATGGATTGAACATATAGAAGATCACCTAGATTTGCCCTTACACAACCATCCTATAGGGATTAAGGTTAGTCTTATCAGATTCATGCTTCTCCACATATGTGTGCCTCTATGGGTAAACATAAATATTTTGAAGAGTATGGATCTAAACATCAAACTTGTATACATCAATATTCATAGGGAATGTGTTTGAAATGTGATTTATTGAGTCCATGAAGTATCTGACAATGAAAACATAGGGAAATTTAATCCACCTTGATAAGTTATCTATGGTTACCATCAAGATTCATGCAAGAGAATAATTTTGATTTACAAAAACTAAGCATAGGATCCCATCTACATGGGAAACTCTTTAGGTATGTGCCATGCATTCCTAAATTCTTCCTCCATGACATCAAACCAACCCTTCATCTTGGATTTGTAGGACGGTGTGATGGCATAGGGGTTAGTGAATTGATTAAACTGTTTGGCAAAGGAATTATGTTTTGTTTGGTAAACCCACTTTAGTTCTTTTCTCAAGTGCTCCAGGATACCAATCTCATAAAAAAACTAAAAGTAGTAAAATTACACCCTAAGGAAAATTATGGTTAGGTAAACGATGTGCCTTATTTGCATCATGCTTAATAATATCTATAAAGTATAGGGAATAATTGCATTTTACCCCCTTGGCCATTTGGATAGCTACATATAGGTGTGTCATATCCACCTCCTTCCACTTGTCTACACCCCTGATCTTGGTCATGGCCAAGTGTGCAACTACTCAAATTATGGGATAATCCAAACTAGTAATGTACATAACATAGACTTCATTTGTATACTTTAGCACCACCACTATTCTATCAATTATTGCCTAATATTTAATATTTGTGTTGAGATCAATTCTAGAATAAAATAACCCAATTACTCTACTGATCCTTTCAAGGGTGATACTCATTCTACACCCAACAAATTATAGGTAGTGTTCTCGAATGCATGCAATTAATAACTGAACTACCTTCTATGATGTCCCAAAATATGGTAGGTTGAAGAGTTGGAGAACCCCTACATCCTCTAGTAAGTTATAGACCATGAGATTATAGGTGATCTTATTTTGGGTGTTTTGGTGCTCTCCTCGATAGTCTCACTATAAGTCAACTTCATTTATAGTCTGGCGATGATTATAGTCTAGAATCTAATAGGTGGAAACCTTAGACTCCAAATCATTTGCACACAACATCATCTATGGGTATTACATCTCTTCAATCAAAACAAGAAGGGGATATGTGTTGCATCAACCTTTTTTCCCACACATGCCTATTTTGGTGTGTTTCTGATAGGGGTACCTTCCCTCAACCCTGATAAGTCATCTCCTTGTGTGTTACTCTCACTAGTGATAGAATTGATAAACCAATGTGTAGACACTGAAAATCTACACACTATGATTCTGAATGTCAAAACACCTCTTGATCACCTTAGAACTCTCTTGGGAACAAACTAACCCTCTAACCCCTAACCAAGCTTACCCAAAAGCAATTTGGTTAAACTGACTTAACCTAACCTTTTACCCCATTTTACCTTTTACCCTTGACTACCGATGGTCACGCTAACTATCAACAATCACCCTGATCATCGATAGTTAGGGTCCACCTCTTTAACCAAAATCATGCAAACTACCTACTTTGCTTTTCTAAATATAATATATCTAAATCTTATTGCAAGTCATTGCATGGATGATTTATAATTAGATAGCCTAATTGAACCTTCACTTCCACCTTTTGCTTGTGCCTATAAGAAGAGAGGAGCTAGGAGGTGAAATCCATATGTAATTGTTATCAAGATCTTTGTGCATCTAGGAGTTTATTTCTTACAAGTCAATCACCATCAATAATCTAGAAATATATTAATCATATCAAAGAGTTCATTTACAACCGCCTCTCCATCAAATATTTAGGTACTATTACTCTATCGAAATCAAGCTAGATTTCATCAACATGTCAACCACCTCAATCATCCACCCAATCAACTTCTGGTAAGATAAGTACTTATTTCCTAGTATTTATTTACTTTATTTCCATTTTGATACCAACTAAGACTTTACCCATATCAAAAAATCCATCTTTTAGATCTTGTCAATCAACCTTTTTACCAACCCAAACCCAAACATAGTAACCATCGATGGTTGACTCAACCATTGATGGTCTATCCAACCATCAATGATCAACTTGATCGTCAACGATCACCTTAACCACCGATGGTCACTATGGAAATAAAAAATAGCAAGTTGTTTTCACCTACCTACACCCAATCAAACCTAATTTTATGTGTTCTAGCCTATTCACAAACCCCTTTCTAATTTTTTGAAGCATACCTCAACCCTCTATCACTAGTATTAATTAGCTTAATCACTATTTTAATCATTTCTAGTCTATTTATTAGCAAGCATCTTGTATTCAATTTTAGTACCTTTTTGATTATTGATGCAAGTACCTTCTATTCTATTTATAAGCTTAATTATTTAAAATATGTAGATTGACAACCCCTACGGAAGCTCTCGCTTCCAGGATCTAGCTATCACTAGACAATCCACTCAGCTATCTGTCTAACAAACAAGTTTGATTTAGTGCTTTCTTATCTGTAGGTCATCCTCCCAAGCCAAATAGGAACTCTTCACAATCTTTTGATTCCAATGCATGCACTATCAATTAGGTTTTTTAACCATATCCATACTTAGTTTCTTCTATTCCCTCTTTTCAATAATAAGCAAAAATTTATTGAAACACAATGTACAAGATTTACATATGAAATTGATTACCAAAACATATAAATGAATACTAAATAATTGACATAATATAAAAATATTTACTGTGGGAAAACCTCAAAGAGGTAAAAAACCTACCAATGTGATATTCATATATTTGAGAAACTTTGCACCCTAATACAAAGCCTTCCCTTGTCACTTCTTCACATAAACCTTCACAAAACTCACAAGTTTAATAATTTTGAATATGATAAAAGTTTCATATTCAAGATATAATTTCACAATAGGGTAAAAATCTATTTATATTAAAATATCAAGGGAGGTGACCATTGTAAAAATAATGGGCCCATCCATCCTAATAAATCTAATTAATTAAAACACTTGATAAGTATTAAATAACTATAATAATATTTTTATTTTCATGAGGTTTCTACCTCATGTTAATAAATAATATATTATTATTTATTTAAATAATTACCAATGTAAGCTAAGGGTTAATAATTACCACTTCGACATTAATTGATTTAACAACTACAACCTTCTTCCTGAATGAACATGAGACCTCCTTATTTCCTGCCCTCAAATTCTTCAACTTTAAGAATAACTAGAAGTGGAAATCTCTTTTCCTACCTTTTTGTTTTGGATGCATCACCAATCGAGGTCCCTGAAGGTTAACATGCAACCAAGCAATTCTCCAAAATGAATACATCTTGACTTCTCTTACCTAGACCCAAAATGCTTTGACTCCTTGCTTCAACCTCCTATAATGGTGAACGTATCACCTACAACTTGTAACTTCTCATATCTACTTGTGTGGACACATTTCTACTTTTCTTTCCTTGAATACACATCACTTCAATCTCTCTATCATTTTTCTAAATGGGATCACTATATAATCACCTTCTTCACCATTGGTTTTCACCTATTCAAGATTTGTAATTCTTCAAGTTTTCAATAATAAAATATGGAAATGAGAAGATTTATGGACTTTTATAGGATATCCCAAATATTTTCATTAACTCCTCCATGTTGTATTAATTTTATCCATGTCACCATCCATCATTTCAACCACTAATGATCCAAATGGCATGCCTTGATGCCCATTTGGCATTCTTTCCATTTATATCACTCTGTCATTAAAAATTGTATGCCATATCCTTCCTTTGAGAGTTATTGCACCTTCCCCATAATGCATGTCAACTATAATAATTCAAAATTTCCATTTTCATAGCGGGAATGAACTATTACATTTGAACCCATCTTGTAATGAGATTTCCTTTGCCATATTTGTTCATCTTACATGGGTCATGTGCCACATATTGCATGACTCACGTCACCTCTTGTAGACATCCCTCACACACCCTATTTTTTGTTCCTTATCTTTATGTCATATCTTTCATGATCCATTGTCTTCTAAGATCTGTAATCTTACTTTATGATCTCACATGGTTTTTCAATCATTTCCTTTATATGCTTCCTTCATGTGCCTCCTCTTGTGAACTTCCTTTACACACTTCCTCTTGTGTGTTTCCTTTACATGATTTTAGCTTAAGTAACATATCCATATCTAAAACCTACCCCACATTAAAATCTATGCATGGTCTTCCACATAATATCATAGTGCAATTCGTGTCAAGAAAGAGTATAGGAGTTTGAAATATCAAAAAAAGTATCAAACTAATTACAAAAAGGTGTACAACCAATGTGATGATTATTTGAGAATGGAATAAAATCTTAGATTAACCTAGAGGCACACGCCTTATTTCCTTAAGTGAAAAATTACATAGAATGGTAGGGCCAGATCTAATTACCATTGAAATAGCCTAGTAGGAATTGGACATCTAATCTTTTCAATTTATAAGCACCTGTTAGATGGATAACATGAATAATAAATGGAACATCCTACTAGATCTATAGTTTACCTAGATGGCATGCAAACTTTTAATCATAGACCAAGACATGCATACTAAGATAAAACACTTTAGTTTTGATATATCCATCATGTCAGCTTTTTTTTTTCTTCTCAACTCCTTGGGTTTAGTGTGTGAGGAAGCATGTTTCATCTAGTTGAAGTAGAGCATCCAAGCATGATTTTAAGGACTCCTTGTCATATAATCAACTAATGTACATAATATGTAAAGAGGGTAGAAGGAACTCTACTAGTAACACTAATTCACCATTAAAAATAAGATTAAAAGGAATACTTTTGTTCAATATTTTGTATGTGGTCCGATACACCCATAAGACTATGGAAACTTGATCATCCTAATTGGTGCGATCGATGTTAAAAATCTTGGTTATTGTAGTACCCAAGACCTTATTGAATGCTTCAAAAATACCATTAAATTGAGGGTGGTATGGCATGGTTTTATGGTGTGTAATCATGAATTCATCTAAGAAGATGCACATTGTCTCATTGAGAAATAGGGTGCCATGATCATTGGTTAAAATTAGAGGGAATCCACACCTTGTGATGATATTTTACCATATAAATCTAGTGGTGGTTACAACAGTATAATCATGTGTGGGCACTAATTAATCCCAATAAATGAAATAATCTATGGTATTAATAATGTACCACATGCCAATCTATCACACAACTAGTTAAACGGGCCCAACAAAATAAATAGACCATTTATCAAATGGTTCATGAGCAAGTATTAGATGAAGAGGCATAATATCCCATTGATTTAGTTTACCTACATGATGATAGATATCACATTGGTGTGCATAAGATTTGAGTTAGTAGATCCTTTCATGTTATGGCATTGCCAGCATAATGTTCTCCTACGATGCCCTTATGTAATTATTAAATGACTTCCACACACTTGCATTGTATTACACACCTTTGTAGTAATTCATCCTGGCCAAGTATGTATAGGTATCTACCAATAATATGGAATGGGGCAACATGCAAAACTAGTTTCTTTTTGTCTTGGGTGGTAAGGTTGTCTCTCATGGACCCTATTGTAAGAAAAGTTATAATTTATTCTAGTTCTTTGGGCACACGTGTAACTTAAAAAAGTTGTAAATCATCCATTATGTCATGTGGTAGTTCACCAGTTTGAACAAGTGAGAGATGGTTGGGTATGAAATTAACTTTGTCTAGTTTAATGACCATAGAGAACTAGAATTCCTAAAAAAGAGAAATCCACCACAACTGTTACAAGTTCCATCTAAATATTATTAGGAAAAAAAATGTTCCTCAGGTCTTTGACAAAAAAGACTTTAGATTAATTCTCTTGATGTCTTAGTTGGGGAAGACCCCATAGATTCTTGCATAATCTTGTCAGGATGTAAAGTATAATGTATATGATAAAACACATCAAAATGCATAGAAAATTTAAAATGTACCCTAGAACAACATGTGGTATATGCTTGGTTGATTTTAACATAGAAAGGCTTGCACATCTCACATGACCTTTGGCTAATTATCAATTGGCCATTAAATTTTTCAATAAATTTTTTATGAAATTTTGTTTGGGTCATGTCTAAGAAATGTTTTGCATGTGGCTCACAATTTTTTAAACCGTTTATTCTTTTAACAACATATTTGACATTAGATGAGACTCTAGTGTTATTGTGCCAAAATTTTCAATCAAATGTCTTGTTCCTTCAACTAATACCTTATATTTTAATGGGAGTCTACCACTAAACACCAAACAATCCATGAGTGAAGGGTCATCAAGACTTGTTCTTAATTTACAACATTTATTAGAGTTTTTAATTCAAGTTCAAGGATTTACTTGTTTCACTAAGAATTCAAATTTTAGATGTTGACTTACTCACTATAGATTACATTATTACTCATCTTGCCACATTACTATCTTTTTTCTAACTTTTATTACCTATTATCTTAAATGTATTAAATAGATTATTCATTATTTCAATATTTCTTCCCTCCATGTCAGATGTTCTTAACATTAAATTATTCATCACAGGGCATATTTTTTATACTTTCATTAATTCAACAAATAGTTGACATCATTTTGTATGGCTTTTATTCTCAAATGCATAGTCCCATACACGTTGAGCATGATGTTGAATTGATCTTTGTAATATTTTATATTCCATGTGTTCTATTATTTTCTCATCTATTTCAACTACAAACCTTGGTGTTCATCTCATTATCCTTGGAGGTGTGGGTGTAGGAGCTATATTTTGTATTAAATTGGGTGGTGTCACCACTTCAACCATACCATGGATAGTAAAGGGTTGGCTATTTATATTAGGCCATACAAGTGAATTCAATTCCTCTTCATTAGGAGAGACATGAATTATGGTCATTACTTGATATTGATTATCACCATGCTCAATAAATTCATTTTGGATGGATGTTTTATTCTTGTGTGTTTCTTTGTATGTTTCATCACTCAAAACAAATTCATTAGTTATATGTTCTACATTTTGAATTTCATCATTCAATAATGATTTATTGTGTTCTTTTATCTTAGTTGAAGACATATCTAAATTAAATTTTATGAAATTAGGCATATTAATTTTAATTGAAATATTACCTAGTGTGGAGGAAGTACCTTCACTTTGCCTAGAAGCTCCTAGCACCTATCTACTTATCTTTTTCTCTCTTCACTTCAATTTCCTCATTTTTTAGCTCTTTAATTTATATTTTGTGATGATGACCTGATCCCATTATTTATCTTTATGCAAATAAATCCATGTCTAGAGTATAAATTGATGAATTTATAGTAATCTAAAGATAAAGTAAATGAAGAATTTGTAGAGTTTCAACATAAAAAACTAGTTTGAAGTTTGTAAAATGCAATATAAATAAGTGAAATTCATTGAAAAATAAGAAAAATTCATGAATAATAAAGGGTTTACACCCTTTCAAAAGCATGTTGCCCTATTTTGATGCACAGATCAAAACGAGCAAAAATATTTTTTAAGGTTTTTGGTTTTCAAAAGGATGTATGCCCTTTGTAAAAGGTGTACATCCTTTATAATATTTCAATATTTCCTCGTATGTTTTCCCTTAAAATTTTGTTTGATTAAAGGCTTGAGAGGTTCAAACCTACCCTGAAACTAGCCATGGAGAAACCCACTTAATTTTTAAGAAATTTAAGAGACTTTTTTGTCTTTGTTGATACATATGATCAAGTGTGTATGTATACACACACACACACACACACACACACACACACACACACACACACACACACACACTTGATCATATGTATCGACAAAGATAAAAAAAAGTCTCTTAAATTTCTTAAAAATTAAGTGGGTTTCTCCATGGCTAGTTTATGGGTAGGTTCGAACCTCTCAAGCCTTTAATCCTTTTTTGTCTTTGTCGATACATATGATCAAGTGTGTATATATATATATATATATATATATATATATATATATATATATATATATATATATATATATATATATATATATATATATATATATATGCCTTTGTAGAGGGGAAAACATAGTTTTTTAATATATAATTTTTTTAATATTGAACTATTTTTTATAATTATTACTTAATTTCTACATGACATACCTCATTATGGATTATATACATATCATTACAAATGCTTTTATAGTTTTTGACCGTTAATCAAAATTTTATAAAAGTTATACCCAATTTATTTATGCATCATTGGTTATGATTTAAAAAATAATAATTTTTATGAAGTACATGTCAAAAAGTTGTGTTCGTACACTTACAGTTCTAATTTTCTAGCTGTCTTGACTTGTAAAATTATTTAAAAAATATGTATTTATTAAAAAATTAATAAAAAATATGTTGATCAATCTTCGACATTTAATCTATACATATATAAAATTTTATACATCAATTCATTCGTTTACTCAAAATAAAGTGTGTTTGTACACATGTAGTCTCCTTATCTTTTCACAAAAAAAGGTCACACCATTGTCATAAATGCATCTATTTTGCACATTTTTATCATCTAGGTATTGAAAAAAATTATATATTTAGAAATTACATTAAAAATGACACAATTCACATTCTTACATTATTGTCAAATTATTTTTTCAATTATCTCTAACATTCTCTCTAAGTTCAACTAATACAATTTTATTTTAAAAGTGTCACTTTATACCCCCCTTTTATCCCCCATTATCCTGTATCTACCCCTAGCCAATTTTACACAAGTATCAGTTTCTATCTATTTCCATGGATTATCTCTACTTCAATGTTGAACCTATTTTCACATGATTTTAACCTCTAATAATACAATTTGGTATTTATCTCAAGACCTAGTCTTTCTCAATTTTTATAATTTCAATACTTTTGTTTTATATAATTGGGTATGTTGTTACTATTATACTATTATATCATGCTTGTACACATTATTTATGGTTTAGTGTAGTGAATTTTTTATGTAAGTGAGAGGATCCAATCACTCTCCATGGACTAATGGATTGAAAGGTACTTATGAAGTAAAACACCATTAATTATTTACATAAAATAGTATCAAACCCAAAAAATAACATTGATGCAATTGTCTAAGGATGGCATTAGTGTCAAAATATCCAAAAGTGTTAGATCCAAAATCTGTTGACTATTCTAGAACTATTTTCCAAACTATTTCCTACCTGATCCAGATTTAGCACTATGTTAACATTAGAACCAACTAAGTATATTATTTCCTTGTCATTTTCATACATAACTTCATTTTAATTTCTAGATTTAAACTATCGCAGCATAATAAATTTAGTGTATACTTATATATGAGTTTAGCATCTAACAAGCTTGATATAGATTTGATTATCACCCTTGTGTCATTTCATTTATATATACTCCATTAATAAAAGATAGGGTTAACAATAAGATCACCTAGATCATTTTAGGTTTAAATGCTTTGAACCATTCATGATGAGTCATTCAACTACCAACTAACTATCCCCATCTCTCTCATAAACATGGGAACTAGTCATCATCCATTGGGATGAGGACTCAAATCCAACTATTGATAATTATCATTATTAAATAAATTTGGATCTATCCTAACCATTTATTTTCTCACCCACAAGCCTATAATGGAAGTTTTATCCTCCATTTTGATCATCCACCTTTAAGCCATTGAATTGTTATTATTTTCATCCTAAACATCCATTGAGAAATCAAGCTTATGCATCCATATGTTACCCAATTTACTTTTATTTGGAGAATGAAGTGAGCACCCATATTCCAAGAAGCAAGAGAAATTCAAATTTGATTAATAGATAAGGTGATGTACTTCATTTACATGATGATATTGTAAGTGTTTACATTGTTTTCATTTATTTGAATAGCTCAATCCAAGATTTTAGTTTAGATTTAGAATAGGAAGTTCATTATTCATTTGTTTTTCCTAGCTTGTATAGATTATAAATTTTTAGCTATCACAAAGGGGATATATGAACCACTTATTCTATATTTAGTTACATGCTGACATGCAATAGTTCTAAGCAATATTTAAGGAATTCAATAAATTTTATTGTACATTTGGAGGCACTCACAAGAGAGTTATAAGGTATATCTTACTTGGTCTCCTAAATGAGAAGGACACTCATAGATGATACAAACTTAAAGATTTACATTTCATAGAGACAACTTCACAATTCTCACACAACCATGTGTATTTGTTAATACTTTCCATTTCCTCTCATTGATTTCAACATTTCCTTAATTATCAATTAATAAAGATATTGATTCACATGTAAATGTTTCCTTATGTTTTTAGGTACCCATTTTTTCATAGTCTAAACACATGATCATGGATGTTTATTCCATAACCTCTATATATATTCACTATGACAATCAAGAGTTTATACTAGATTATGAAGGGTACATGGTTTCCTTTATTTTATAGATTATAGGAGCTTGACTCTAAAATAAGGTCAGTTCTCTCCTCTTTATTTTTATAAAATTATCATGTCTTACATTAACATATAGAACTCTTGGAAGTTCTAAAAATAACATTTTATTTAATTTCTCCTAATATGATTATTTTTTCCTTTGATATGTGTGTTCATGCATGCACACATACACACATCAAAGTGGGACATTATGTAGACACTTAATTTTAGTTTAGGGTTATTTTAGGTGTTAGTTCTCATTGATTGAGGGAACTTTAGTATGTGTTTATTATAGGTTCATATTAGGCTCTTATTGGTGGTTTTTTATGTGCATTATATGCCCCATTTGCATCCCCTAGTCTTCATTTTATCCCCCCTTTTATTTTTACCATGTTACCTTGAGTTTCTTGGCATTTTTTTAGGAGTGTATTGGTATGCTCTTGGTCCCTTATTTTTTTGGTTCCTTTAATCCTCTCCCCTCATTTCTTTGGAATTTTTACTTCATTTTTTCGTCTTTCTTACCCATTTTTTGTTTGCTTGCACACCAATAGTTTCCTTATTTAAATTTTCTATGTCAAAATATATACAAGTGCATATAAGGGGGAAAAATTAAAATCATGAAAAAGGAGAAAATGAGTGATAAGAGTTAAGGATCAGATCTTAAGTGATAAGGGGAAGCATAATTTAAGAATTAAATCATATTTCTATTCCAAGTGCTCATATTAAATTATTTTCTCTAATTATGTACTGAAAGAGCATATAAGGATTAGGGTTTACATCACCATGATTGTTTGTTAAACTATATTGAGTGATGGTTTCTAACTTTCATGAGGAAAAGGGCTTGAGTGAGGCAAACACTGCATAAATTCACCTTTTTAAAAAGGGTTTCAAGGTTTAGAGAATTGATTAGGGTTTCAAGAAAGGATAAATATTTCTAGGTGATCTACAATATATTATAACAAAGGTGAACGAGGTGGAGAAAATAATAAGAAAAACACATTCATCAATTTTGCTTCAGGATCTAACTCCTTTTTCAAGGGCATACATTATCTCATTAGTACCAACCCACTCCTAAACAATGATAAGCATACCAGCTCGCTTCTAGTCAGTTTTGCACAATTAGCAGTTTCTATCTATTTCTATGGATTATCTCCACCTCAATTTTGAACCTATTTGAACTTGATTGTAGCCTCTAATGGTACACAAGTTTGATATAATTGGTGTTTATCTCATGACCAAATCTTTATCAATTTTTGTCATTTCAATACTTTTGTTTTATATAATTGGGTATGTTGTTACTGTTATACTATTGTATCCCACTTGCACACATTGTTTATGGTTTAGTGTAGTGAATTGTATATGTAGGTGAGAGAAGCCAATTGCTCTACATGGACTAAAGGATTGGAAGGCACTTAAGAAGTAAAACACTATTAATTATTTAAATAGGACTGATTGGATGTCACTTCCACAACTAAAATTTGAATAAAAAGTAGTTATCACAAAAAATCAAATCAAACAATTGTCTAATCAAATGATGATATATAAATAAATATTAAATACATAACTTAATTCTCAAATAATAACCACCTTAATTTTCTTTGTATTTAATATTACTTCATTTAAATATCTTTAAAAATTTATCTTCCGCCTAATACCGAAAATAATATTTATGAAATAAAAAAATCATAATCTTTTTAAAAAGTGTCTTTTTTTTAATTTTCCTTTTCATCTTCTATTATGTAGAGCCCACATTGCTTAGACAGCCCTTGACTTGGGGTGCCTACTTGCTCCTCTCCCCTAAATCACTTTACCATGTTACATCTACAAAGAGGGCGTTTTATAGGTTAAAAAGGTGATCTTCAGATTCAATGTTACTTCTTTCAAATCATTGGCTTCTTTTCTAGCAATTTAGTTGAGGATTTGGTGTTCGTAGAAGACCTTTCATCAGCTCGGGAAAATTTTCTAGATCTCTGGATCGAGTTGGATTGTAATGTCTTGCAAAGTTGCAGGGAAATAAATCACTTTTTGACTGCCGACCAATATTTGCTTTGTGGAAAGATGGATCCCACTATGAATTTCAGTCTCTTCCCGCCTTTAGATCGAGACAGGTGTTTTGTCTCGTCCCGCGCTCCACCCTTTGTACTCGGAACGCAAATTATGTCATTTGACTGACAGCCCATTACTGCTAGGCATCTATGTGACCGTATTCCAATATGGTCAGTGGGATTCATCATTACTCTTAACTTTATCCAGCATCCAGTCAACATGATAATGATAAGTGATAACAACAAAGCTGGTTAAAGTCGAAATTGAGTGCAAAGAGGGAGGAGAATCCAATTTCAACAATGCCTGTGAACGTCAAGCCGAGACAGAGGAGCAGGAGGTGGAGTAGTAACTCTAAGAGGTATACAGACTCCTCCTCCTCCTCCTCCTACTTGCAGAGGGATGGAGATGGATTTGGGCGCAGAAAGACTGTAATGGCGGTGGTGGACGCTTCTCTGGAGGCTAAAATTGCCATGCTCTGGGCTCTCAACAACCTTGTAAACAATCTGGACACCCTCATCTTGCTCCACGTCATTCACAACACTAACTTAACCTCCTGCAGGCGTGTAGATGAATCAACGTGCACAAACTTCCTCAGATCGTTATGCAAGGCGCGTAGGCCTGAGGTAACATCTCGTACTTAATCAATAAGATCTTGTATTTTATGTTGTTCTGAATTCATCAGAAGGTAACAATGTACTAAATTAATTATCTTATTACCTTCGCTAAGATAACAATTTAGTAGGGTTTCTACTGCCTTACCTCTGCTAAGATAACAACTTATTAAGTTGTTACCCTTGAGAAGTTAACTGAGTTGTTACCCCTACAAAGTTAACTGACGGAAAATACTTATGCGCGCATCAGGTGGAGGTGCAAGTGGTGGTGATACAAGCTGGGGAAAAGGCTGCTACCATTGTCAACCAGGCCAACAAACTCCATGTTTCAGTGCTTATACTTGGACAAAGAAGACCCTCTTTGTTCCACAGGTGGTTTTTATAAATAAGCCTCGCAATCTGTGTTTTCATCTCTTGAATCTTAAATATATATAGAACAAATCGCAGGTTTCTTACATATTTATAAAACAAATTGCAGGTTTCTTCGGAAGAAGGATGAGTTGGTAAGCTACTGCATTGATCATGCAGAATGCATGACGCTTGGTGTGAGTAAACAGAGCAGCAGCATTGGTGGCTACCTCATCAACAGCAAGTGGCACAAAAATTTCTGGCTTTTGGCTTAAAATATCTACAACGATGTGATTTAGGCCTCTACTATTAACAGTCTAATATTTAATCTTCCTCTCTATTAACACCCACAAGAAACCTGCTTGACGATTCTCTATATTTTTTTCCTTTGTCTTGGCTATGGATTTGAAAAGCGCACAGGAGGATGATCTTAGCCTTTTTCAAAAACGCTTGCACAGTTTAATTCAGAACTACTCACTCTACTATATAGACTGTGGAAAAACTAGTGTTCTTATGCTGTAAATTACTTGTTCTCTGATATATGATAATGTTAAAAAAGATTAGCCTGTATATTTGAATATAAAAGCCTCCGAATTGTGGTATTTGGCAGCATGTAAATGTTATTTATAAAGAAAGTTGCAGAAATCCAGTGATGATGGTCTTAAGTGTGTTTGTTGCAAGAGAAAAAGTAGTGTTTGTTCAACCATTAGGGTGGATGAAATATTCTTGCATGAGAATAGATGAAATGTTCGGACATTGGGACCAAAATAATTTTTAGAAGGAAACCTAATGATAGGTTACCATTATGTCTGAGGACCCATGGTCCACTAAAATAACAATAATCATAAAAACTGAGATCGGACCCATAGTCTATTTAAAGAATAGTAATCATCGAAGTTGTTATAGTTAATTGATGCAAAGTAGTAAATTATAATGGTAAGATATAATTGTTATTTTCTCTTAAAAGAGAGAAATTATATTTATGTATTATGGGAGAGAAGTTAGTGATTGAATTTTAATTTGGTCATTTAATAAGAATGTTATATGGATAATGTTTATTTGAATATTTAAGTGGCAGGAAAGTCATATTTTTCATTTTTTAATGTTTATATAGAGAGAAAGTTACATTTTGATTTAAAATGGGAAATTTAAAATAAAGTAGAAAATAACTATGAGTAGAACATGTGCATTGACTATCTTATACTTGTGAGTGTGATGTGTCATCATATGATTAGTTGTTGTGCACTATTATTTGGTCGAAGTTGTAAAATTACATGTTAAATTTACACCTATTTTTCAATCAGATATATTCAACCATTAGCTCTTTTTGTACCTATAACTATCTCAAGTATCGATCCCTGCCCAACTATAAACTCCTCAATACATAATACAAATGATGCAAGGTATAATTATAATATTCAAAGTTAACTCTCAGATGTGCATCATTTCTATCTTTGCAACATTTATTTTGTGGCTATTGTTGGAGCCTACGGGATAGTCACATTTATTGTCCCTTAGGGTGCCTCACCTTAGGGTGAACTGAGCCTATTTAATGACCTCCTCTCCATCTCGTATGACTATTGAAGACATGACATAAGAAGGTGGAACTCCAAGCTATGGTGCACCCACTCAAGCAACCAAGGAAATTTGTCCCCTAGGTCTACCACAAGGTAATGATTCTCAACCAGATGTATTTTATTTGCTTGAATTTAACTCTGCTTGTCAATGGTTGGAGCAATTTAGCTTAATAGGATATTTTTGGAGGTTTTATCCCCTCTGAAAGCATGCTCAAAACCTAGGTGAAATCAACCTACATTGCTCATGGCATCAAGCTAAAGAGCATCTAAAAAATGACCAAGGGCCTTTTGCTACTACATTTCATAGATCCTATCCATGCAAGTGTGATAATAAATAAATCCACCACTTTGTACATTCATAACTCCTTGTTGGTCTTTTTACCCTAGACCCAGGATTTTGTTATTTTAGGGCATGCTACTTTGAAAGTCCCCATCTGGATTGAATTCCTTAGGTTGCCTTTGCCTTGTTGACAATTCATAAATAAAATTGTAGCTTTAATTAGACATGTTGTTTTCCATGAGCCTTGATATTTTATTCATCCCACCCTCAAAAGAGGGTATGTGTCAAAGTATATTTGTCTAAATATCTCAAAGAGTTTGTTGATATCTAGGTTAGTGATTCTCACCACTCCCAGAGGGTGATATACATTAACTTGACCAATGTGTCTTTCCATTGTCAAGCCACGAACCATAAGATAAAGGACCATCCATTTTACTTGCCTCACAACAAGCTAGTAACCAAACCCACTTCTGATAATCCTAAGAATACTCAAGAGGATGGGTGTAAAATTGTTGGGGGACAAAAAAAATAACCCTAATAAGGGTATTGATCATCAAAAAACTATTAGCAATAATGATATTTTAGTTTCATGCCTCAAGTGCCCTTGTTGATTGATCAACCTATTAGGGAGTCACCACCTATTACTCAACCTACAAAGGAGCATGTTCAAACTAAATTTGAAATGATAAATCCTATATTTTATGACACCCCCATGACTAATAATATTTTAGCCAGTTCATAGGTTTCCTTAGATATGTCTTATGATGCCTTTCCTCTTCCTCTACATGTTTTTTCCTATCTAGGAGTGAGTGAGCACTCACACAGTCCCTCTTAGGAATTTCTAGCTTGATCTTATAGCCCTACTATTCAAAAAAATATAGATGAGGAGTATGTGGTCAATTTGGTAAATAGACGACTATTTAAAATTTAGGATTTCTTACAATCTAATAATGCACAATTTTTGAAAGATTGATATAATGCCCTAAAGGGCCCAAATTCTGAGGATATGTTTATTGGCATCCATAATTTATGAGTTGTTATTCATGGAATGTTCGAGGTCTAACAAACTTAGATCATAAATATGAGGTGTGAGACTTATAGAATTTTTTTCTAGATATGGACACCCTCTGCCTTTAAGAGGTTAAGGTGACAGATTTCCTTCTCTGTGATATTAGTAAAGTGATTTGGCTTGATAGTATAGTTCAGAAAAGCAATCATGACCCAAGTCATGGTGACCTTGCTAAATTTATTTCTTTGAAATAACGTCCATATTTTGTTGATTTTGGATCAAACCCCTCACATCATGTCATTTGGGTGATTTTCAACATTGATAATCATTTTTTAAACATTATTAATGTTTATGCCTCAAATGACACCCATTAAAGGATATTTATCTGGTGGTGGATTACCAAAAAACTTAAAAACACCCACTAGACAATATGTGGTGACTTCAATATGGTGGAACAAAATGTTGACAAGATTGGCCATCTACTAATGCAATGGTTAGTTGTTGAAAGGGAAGATTAGATTTTCAAGTGAAATAAATTATGGTTTTATGAACCCATCACTAGTCACCATCCCACTTCCAAAGTTTAGTATACTTGGACCAATCTGTGAAATAGATCTGATTGCGTGCTCAAATTGCTTGATTGAGTTATGCTCTCCATGTAACCATACTTTTCTTTTGATAATGTTTTTTATTTGTTGGTTGAATCCATGACATATTTTATCCTTTCAGACCATTCATCCATCCTCTTTCACATCACTCAGCAATTAAAAATCCCCAAAATCTAAAAAGCATAGTTTTTAAAATATAATTCTCTTAGAGCATGATCTTAATGTGCACCACATTTTTCAGGTCTAGAATCTTATCCTGCAAACAACTAAGTATATAGGCTAGATCCAATGGCAGGATGATGCACTCAATCACACAATTGGGTAAGTGCATGGAATTGGGGGGCCAAAAGGGGTCTTAAGTGGACATGGTTTTTCCTGAAAAATAAGAAACCTTAACTTTTATGGATTATTTGAGACACTTAAACTCAAAATTTAAAGATGTCATAGGAACATGAATTGTATCATTTCGAGTCTTGTTTCTCAACTAATAATATTTTTTTGAAATGGTCAAGTATAATTAGATCAAACATCATAAATTCAAAGAGGCAATACTATTTTAAATTTTTTTTAGAGTAGATAGCTTTCTGTGCGGCCCATCATTTTTCATCATCATCTAGTTTTTTTTTAACCCTTTGGTAGAAGGTTAGATAATCCTATCTAGTTTACAACCTATATTTTTAAAAATCAATCAATAAATATTTTCTTTTAAATAATTTCATAAGTTAATAGATCCTGAAATATGATTAATAATGTATAGCTGACCATATAACCCCCTAACTACCTCAAAAAATATCAAAAATTAGATTTTTTTTTTTAATGTGTATAGAATTAGGTCTAGTTTGAAACCATATAATTTTTTTTAGTTTGAATCAATGAATCCAAAGATACATAAACAAATATGAACATGTATAGTTGCAACATATAGCGCTATAAAAAGACATACTTAGAAATAAATATAAATACAAACCTAAAAGTTATATATATATATATATATATATATATATATATATATATATATATATATATATATATATATATATATATATATATATATATATATATATATATATAGGAGAGTGTAGTCGGTGTTGTATTAATATTTTCAAGAAAAAGTTAGATAAAATTCATAGTGTTTAGCATGGTCGCAATTGAATTTTTTGTTTTTAGTAAAAAACATGCATTCAATTGTGTGTTTATAGGTCCATGCCTTAGGCTAGCAAATCCAAGCCATTATCAAGCCTTCAATAATGCGTTGATTCGTGTGGAATTACCATGTACATAGAATCACCATGTACACAGAATTATCATGTATGTGGAATAATTTACATGCATTTCACCATCTTATTATTTTGTTATAGTTTTTTTAATTCCAAAACTTAATGAATGGCCTTAGTATATTAAATAATTGTTAACATTAAAGTTTTTTACATCAATAAAATGCAAATAAGTAATTGATATTGTAATCTTGATGTCATTGGTCTGACTAAATAGATTTGTGACTACAGAATGTGATTTTGGGCATAATTAGCCCCAACATCATGTGTGTGTGTGTGTGTGTGTGTGTGTGTGTGTATAGGAGAGTGTAGTCGGTTTTGTACTAATATTTTCAAGAAAAAGTTAGATAAAATTCATAGTGTTTAGCATAGTCGCAACTGAATTTTTTGTTTTTAGTAAAAAACATGCATTCAATTGTGTGTTTATAGGTCCATGCCTTAGGCTAGAAAATCCAAGTCATTATCAAGACTTCAATAATGCGGTGATTCTATGTATGTGGAATTACCATGTACGTAGAATGACCATGTACACAGAATTATCATGTATGTGGAATAATTTACATGCATTTCACCATCTTATTATTTTTTTATAGTTTTTTTAATTCTCAAACTTCATGAATGGCCTTAGTATATTAAATAATTGTTAACATTAAAGTTTTTTACATCAATAAAATGCAAATAAGTAATTGATATTGTAATCTTGATGTCATTGGTCTGACTAAATAGATTTGTGACTACAGAATGTGATTTTGGGCACAATTAGCCCCAACATCATCACAAATTGAACCAATCAATTAATTAGGGTAATAAGTAATGTGATTTATGTTGAATTGAGACTGATGAACATAATTAGTACTCTAAAGGATGTTAAGTGGGGTTAAATATATTGGTTTAAGATTTAGGGTTTAAGGTTTAGGGCTTAGGGTATATAGGGTTTAGGTTTTAGGGCATAAGGTCCAATCTCAAAGGAAATTGCGGCCAAATTGAGTTCCTTGAACATATTTATGATTATAGAATGTGATTTTGTGCTCAATTGGTCCCATTTCATCACAAATTGAGCCAATTAACCAATTAGTCATTTAAACTAAGAAAAATTTATCCCTTCATCCACTAGATAGAAATGAAATACAAAATACACAAATTAGTTTAGAACAAGTTGTGCACAATCAAAGTTATTGATCTCTATTTTATTTTTGTATCATCTTTGCTAGGATTTATCGAATAATACATAATTTTTTTTAAATTTAAACATATATATTATAAATATATTACACCACAAGAATCTAATTAGTGGTCATATAAAATACCTCAAGTGTGATAAATGAAAATGAAGCATATTACATTATACATCACTGATCACTATCATCACAAGAAACATATCATAATATGATAATAGAAAGTAATTACAAAAATCTCGCAATAGTTGGTACAACCATATAACCAATATTGTCCATGTTTAAATAATAAGTAATTAAAACTCATCATGATAATGTTTTAATAATAAATACAATATATATATATATATATATATATATATATATATATATATATATATATATATATATATATATATATATATATATATATATATATGACTCTCCAAACTCTAGTATCTATGGCAATCTCAAGTATCGTCTCAAAAATAGTATTATTATGGGGAGAGAGAGGATCATCCGAGTGATTTTTCACACCAACCAAGAAATAATGATCCTCCTCACTAATTTCATTAGGAAATGGCCTTCCCTTCATGTATAAGTAGATAGTGATGACACATGAATCTAAAGAGACAAGCTAGTATCCATGTGTTGTATGATTTCTAAAACTAAACATGCAGTATATCATAGAAACTCATTTTATTCAAAATATCACATAAACATGTAAATCATACTCATGAAATGATAATGTCTCACTAAATATTATTTTGGCCAAAGTTTTCAAATAATAAATGATCTATGGATCAGTGAAATTTATACACAGCACTTGATCAGATTATCTTCATCTAACATTATGATGCTAGTAAACTAGTAAAATTCATCTCACTACTTACTCAGTATCACCAATATGAGTTAGTATAACCAATAGATTCATACAAACTATATACTACTGACAATCACAAAACATGCTAAGCATAAGAATAATAAAAAAATCATATATTATTCCATCAAGCATATGAATGAGTCTCACAAAATATCTATTAGATAATAAAAAGAATAAGCAAACGAGTTAAAATTATACCAATCAAGTATAATATATATTAGACTGCACACTATATTTTTTGTAAGTAGACACAATATAGTGATTTTTAATAACTGTCATAAAAAATGTTATTCATAGTAATAACCAACACACATATATTTAATCTATCAAATGTATGAATGTATTTGGACATAAAAATTATAGTTTGTACCATCATGGTATAACATACATTTAGACCATCATTTTTAAACATAAATCACCCTATGACATCTCATAATATCATAGTTAATTATACATGAGCACAACTTCTTAATTACAAACATGCAGTCTTACAATTCAAGAATCAAATATATTATAATTTTAAATAATAGTCAAATAAATATAGATTATACCAACCAGATATATCTTATGTTTAGACTGCATAATCTAATCTCTATAAGTAGATTCAAGTATATAGTACAAGTAGTAATAATACAGTCTATCATTTTGATGTGCACACTACGTACTTCTAGACAGTCATTCATAATATTTATAGAGAATCAGATAACTCATAAACCCATTATCATTTTTATTTAAACAACTCAATCTATTTCTAGGAGACTATTTTAATATGGTTAGAGTTTCTAGTCCCTAAGAAACGTTATGTATTATTTTAACCATCCTTTACTATAGGTATATATAAGTACTTGTACATCACAATATGCACCATATGTAAGTACTCAAATAAAATGTAAATACTATACCAATGTTTATTTATTTTTTTAAAACAAGAACTCCTTATGATTTCAACAAATCCTTAAAAAATTTCCTATTCATGAAGTATATTGATGATCTCTATAAGATAAGGAATCCAACCACTTATTAATTCATAGTTTTTACCATTAGCTAAATATAATCAAAGCATATGTAACTCTATACACAATTTCTCAAGACTACATAGTTTTTCATATCAGGTTTCGTATATAAGTATTTACCAATATCCAATTTACTCTTATATGATACACAAGAGTTCCATCAAGTACACATATATAAATCACCCACAATTGTGACAGTATATTAGTTAAAATTTATGCTATAAGCACACATCCCAATGTATTTATATACATAAGCTCTATATATGTGTATACCCTTGTATATATAGTACACCCATGGTACATATTGTACACAAGTTTTCAATAGAGTAATAAACAATACACAAACTAATAATCCTCAATAATTCCCTTGTATCCCATACTATATAATTAATTCAAATATCTCAAATATATTTATATTTAAAATAAGTATCGAGGTAAAAAGTTTGAACTTTCCCTGAATAATATCCAACGATGACTTGGATGTTATAATTTCTTTTATAAATCTTTTAATGCTCTCAGACAGAGATATTAATCCACTGAGATAATTAGTATTATCCCACTGAAATAATTTTCTTTCGACATCAATTATTTTTACATATATATTATTATATACCACATACCCTATATTATATACCATGCCACAATAGGATCATACTCATAGTAATATAATATATGGTTACCAATAAAGTGATGTCATAAATCTATATATACCCAAAATATAATGACGCTTAACAATAATATATGACACTTATTCATTGTCATTGTCCCAATACAATCATATTCCATTATAATAGTAATATGACTTATTTATGATGTCAAGATTATATAATGACATTTAGAAATATTTATTCCAATATAATATACCATATATTAAGCACCAGTTTTCATCAATATTTCACCATAGAGATATTATATACCATATGTTATATCGCTTCTTTTTTTACATATATACCACAACATAGCGGATCGTACATCAGATCATTGATCTATACATTATTCATAGTTTACTCCGAACTAATTTCCAATTTTATAATTAAATGGTGTAAGTTTGCTTATATATAAAAAATATATGGATCGTTGATGTTTCTCCTGTTGATCAGTAACTAAGTAAACTAAGTAACTATTTGTATATAATTTTCCAGATCGCTCCATTTTAGTTTCAATTCAATGTATATTTAGCAGTATACATGCCTTGATTTACATATCAGAATCTTTAATATATTACTATACTTTCTCCAGGATTACTATATGAAGTGATATCAGAACCTTTATACTCCACTATCTTATACGACGAATATTTATTATATAAATATTAAAATGCTCAATGCTCAATAATCTTTACTATATTAATACTAACTGGGTCACTGCATAATAGTCTTTGTATGATCATTATCAAAATATTACTATACTATACTATATTAGAATCTTTATATGAAAAGCATTGACTAAAATAAAATAGTATAATATATCAGGATGCCTCATGTATACCATTAAAGCATTCAGGATCTGTATATGCCACCATGTTAGAAAGTCAAGTTAAATTGGAGTTAATTTCTCCACTCTTTTTGTCATGCAAGCAGTTAGCTGCAGTTAAAAAGTAGTTAAATATTCAGTTAAGCAATCAGTTAGTAAATTGATAGATAAGCAATTAGTTAGTAAACTGACAGTTAAGCAATCAGTTAGTAAACTGACAGTTGAGCAATCAGTTAGTTAACAAACAGTTAGTTAAACTGTTAGAGAATTTGTTAGAGAGTTAGTTTGCATGTAAAGACTAAAATTAGTTTTGAGTTTGTTTTTCTAATTATTTGTTGATGCAGACGAAGATCTTTATCTCCAAGAAGATATATATGAACCAACTCTCGAAGATCTTCCAGATGAAGTATCAGATGATGAACAAGATGCAACAGAGCTAGAATCACTTGCTGATGATCTCGAGCAACTAATGACGAACATGCAGCGAGGATCACGCCCATACAGACCAAGCAGACATAATCCATCATATGAAGCATATGGACCCTGGTCACGAAATCATCAAGAAGCTCCAGAAAGGCTAGAGAAGCCCAGAGGAAGAGGATTTTCAAGAGGAGAATCATCCAGAGGGAGACAGCCCTCGCAGCCGAGACAACCACCGACGATGCACAGACCACAGCATCCTCCTGTGCATTATCCGAGTCAATTCAAGCCTAGCGACTCCTGGTTAAAGAATAAGTTCACGAACAGAGAGCCGCCAAAATAAATCAGAGAGCCCATTTGGGAACAAATCATGCCCGCAGAAGAACCTGTTTTAGTAGCAGACCCAAGATGGGATGATGGCTATGAAGAAGAGGATGAAGTTGGCAGTATCTTTTACTCTGACCAAGATTACTGTCCAAGTGAATGCAGTAATCAACCTGAAGAAGAAGCAGAACCAGAACCTGAAGAAGATATCTACACAGAGCCTATCATTGTGCAAGATCCAGGAAGACAAAAGTTGGTATGTACCAGTATCCCTTCTCTGGAATTGCCACAGCCTGCCTACCTTAACCATTTAATCAATGGTAGATTTGCTCAGTTTTTCACTCTAGAAATAAATGGCAGACTAGTTGATGCACAAGTAGATACAGGCGCTTCTTTATCTTTTGCCAAGCCGCAACTCATTAGTGACTGGAAGACACTAGATGAGAACCTTGCTTATAAGAGCATAGATATACAGGGGAACCGTTTTACCTGCAATAAGTATAAACACCAGCAGCCCCTGAGAATCCAGAATAAAATCTTCCACTATGATTTCTTTGCTTTAGAGAAGATGCCTATTGATATCCTTTTAGGAGGATCTTTCATAGATAGATATACTCCCTATGGTGCCACTGCAAAAAGTATAATGTTCACCATAGAGAATGAAAGGCTAAGAATACCTAGGCTCATTTACGCCACAGAGCAGTTTCCAAGTGCTGTGACTCAAAGCCCTGAGATAATCCCTGCTGAGATCCTAGAAATAGGTGAAAGGATCAAGTCTTCTATCTGTTTGGAGAATCCCCAACAGTTTTGGTCCAAAGCTATACCGGAGATGGAAATCAAAATCATAGAAGGCAAGCACATGAAGATTGGGAAAAGAATTCCCATCCCAGCACAGGATTACAATGATATGGAAGCACAGATCAAAGATCTGGAAGCTAATGGTTTCATAGAAAAATCTACCTCTCCTTATTGTTGCTATGCCTTTATGGTCAATAAGCATTCTGAACAAAAGAGGGGTAAGAAAAGAATGGTCATCAACTATCGACCATTGAATGCCATTACTGAACCATATCCATATCCCATTCCTGATAAGAGCTATTTGCTAGAAAAGGTTGCAGCCTGTAAATACTTCTCACAGTTCGACTGCAAATATGGCTTTTATCAAATAAGAGTCAAGGAAGAAGATAGAGCTAAGACAGCTTTCAGTTGCCCGTTCGGCCACTTCCAATGGACTGTTATGCCTTTCAGCTTAATGAATGCGCCAGCATACTACCAGGCGCATATGGATAAAATATTTGAAGGCACTTCTCAGTTTTTATGTGTATATATAGATGACATTCTTATATTCAGTAATTCTTTAGATGAACATGCTGCTCATCTCTCCACATTCTTTCAGCTGGCTTCAGACGCAGGAATAGTTCTGTTAGAGACAAAGATTCAGTTGTGTACAACTGAATGCAATTTCCTCGAAATGGTGATCTAAGATTCTAAACTTCAGATCCAGCCACACATCAAGGAAAAGGTTATCGGTTTTCCTGAGCAACTTGATAAACCAAAGTTGCAGGCATTTTTGGGATTATTAAATTATCTAAATAGTTTTTATCCTAATGCTGGTGAAGACAGATTTCTGTTGCAAGAACTTCTCCAGAAGAAGAAAATATTTCATTGGGAAAAACAACATACAGATGCAGTCCAGAAGATTAAAGCCAAGGTTGCTGCCTTGCCAGAACTGCACATCCCAAAATCTCAAGATATGAAAGTCTATACCGATGCCTCAGACCTCTCATGGGTAGGAGTACTTGTTTGCCTTGTAAATAATATTGAATATGTGTGTGAGTTTTCTAGTGGAGTTTTTAGCTCAGATGTACTGAAATGGATCTCTTCTGATAAAGAGATCTATGCTGTTAAAAAGTGCTTAGAGAAGTTTATGCTTAAACTTCTGCATTTGCCACATTTTATAGTTGTAACCGATTGTACCAGATTCCTAACCTTCCAAGAAAAGGATCATGGTAGGAAAGATGGTCGCGGGAAGTATGTTCGGTGGAAAGCATTTTTCAATCAGTTTCATTTTTCAGTAGAGCATATTATAGGAAAAAATAATGTAGTTGCAGATTGGCTTAGTCGGAATCCTCTAGCCACCTTAATGCATCAGCCTGCACCTGGGTTTAACCTAACCAGGATATTAAATCAAGCATTCGAATCTTTGAGTGCTGTGATTCAAGAACAAATTCTGAGAGAAGGCATGCATCCACATTTTACGAGGATTTCCCATGCAGCATCACAAGATCTACAGATGTCTGCAGCAGTGACAATTCAAGCAAACCGCAGGCAAAATTTTGGAGTCATCACAATAGAACGACTCAACAGTGAATATCTTTACAATCAATTCACTGATTTGTTGAAACGACCACTATGGACGTGGCGTATTCGGATCAGATCGGCACACAATGAACATCTGTACCGATGGATAGCAAGACATGGCTCGCACCGCATTCATGAAGAACAAAATCATAGCCAAGATACGGTGGTGCATACAATAATTCGCCGACAGCTTGAGTGGGAATCTCATTTCCACTGTACTCCGCGTCATATGCCATGTGACACTGGCCGTTGCCGACATTGGTACCTACAAAGCACATTTCAGATAAGGTGCCTTTTTCAGCCTATATCCGAAGATGACTTATTTGACGAAGCGAAAGACATATTGGGCCCACAACCCATGATTCCTTCATCACCATCACCGACACCATCATGTGGGTCTAACGCGTCTAACAACATCTCACTATAGCTATGAGCTGTAAAGCATGACGAGACAGACACCGCCTTGCCAGCGAGTAGGCAGGACCTCTCTATTGCTATAAATAAGCCTCTCCGCCTTAGTATTAGCATCGAAAAATTTTCATTGTGAAAATCCAGTAGCCTTGTAAACAAAAGTATGCTCTTCACTTGCCCTTTTCGAAGGATCCTGTGAATCAGAAATTGAAACAAGGATAAAGAGTATTGTAATAAGTTTGTAATAGTTTTTGAGTGAAATAGTGAAGCCGTAGCCATTCGGCCCCTGCCTACTATCGCAGGTTTCTGCTAAAAGATATTGAAAGACTGGATAAAGGAGCCGTCTACTGACGCGATAAAAAGATTGGTATCAAAGCCTCAGTTTCAAGTATATACTGTAAGTTGTGATTTATTTTCCTCTTCCGTGGATCAGATCTTTTGATTTCTTTGCCTTGCAAATTTCTTTGGGAAGTCATTGCATCGAGTCACAGGCCGTTTACGCATATTGTCATAGGCCGCTTTTATCTCTACATATCCTTTTTCCCTGATCAGAAATTTCTCGCACTCCAGAACCCAAATCTCCCCACAATGGAATTTGGAAAAGCACCATCTACATCTACTGTTGAACTTGTCAATGAGTCTGAATTTGAAGGTATGTATGAGTTACCCCCATTTGTCCCAGATCATATGTCAGACTATCCTGACATTGAAGTTACAGAAGCAGATCTTGAAAAAGAAACCAGTATGTTCAAGCCTCCGGATATCAAGGCTTCTAGTGTGTATAAAAAGTCTGAGTTAGTTAAATCTAAATTCTTATATACTTCTACTTATCTTTCTTTTGTCAAACCCAGAATCAAGTCCGTAGAGCTGACACTCTGCTATAAACCCAAGAAAGTTTACCAAACAAATTTACTATCTTTGTTGCCTGAGAAAGAAATCACTTATATCAGGTCACATGAAGATGTGAAATTTGTTCATTTTGGTTTAATCAGAGTTCATATTAGACCCTTGATTCCTGGTAATATAAAACCAGTATTGTATTTAGCTTTGTGTGATCGTCGCCAAGTCAGTTTTAAACATTCCTGTCAATTGTCTAGCCTTGGTCGACTTAATGATGATGTTATTTGTTTTGAGTTTTGTCCAAACCTTTCTGTTGCAGTCCGTGACAGAGGTTGTAAAGAAGTCAAGCATGGATCGTTAGACTGTTGGGGTCTATTTACTTCACTATTTGGTCTAGAAATGTTTGGAGAATTCCAGTATGCATCTATAAACATTTCTGTTTTATATAGTATGACCAATACTAATCACCCCAAAATTTTAGAAAACCTGCCTTATGCTAGAAGACTAAGTGGTACAGTCCAATTACAGAAAGGACATATTGAAACAGTTGAGGTCCCATCCGAATGGAAACTTGATTGGCTCAAACATGTTTCTCCCAGAATGAAGAGTCAAGCCACTATCCATCAAAGTGACGGCAGATCTGTAAATATATTACCTAGATCCTTATCCATGCAGTCCTCCCGTCTTTCTCCTTCCAGACCATCTACGTCCTCATCTCGTAGATATGTAAAGACTGGTCATATTCTTATAGAAGATGAAGAGGTAAATCCCAGTAATGATTTACCACCAACACTAATGAGTCTTCCTAGAGAAGACAGTCTTGAGTTCTACACAGAAGACACAGTTACTCTATACAGAGGTGGAAGATGGCCGCCGCCAAAAGGTGTCCATAGACAACCAGCAGGAATCATGCATTATTTTTCAGCTGCATACGACACCCCCTCTAATGAGTTCAGACAGAGAAACTATGTATCTAGATTCAATTCTCATTTTTTTGAAAATTTTGATGATCTGTGTAGAGATGTTTTATCCATCAAGGATACTGTATATAATATTCAGAAGAAAATAGATTCTTTAGATTCAAAGCTTGATAGCTTAGATGATAGTCTTAGCTGGCTATCTAAAGAAGACCAAAAGGCCGAATCCTCATCCAAACCTCTTTGTTCAGTATCTTTTGGCCCTTCTTTCAAAACAATCAAAAAGTCACCCAGTCATTCCCTTATGCAACGCACTCATGTTCATTTGCAGCCCTGGTATCTCAATATTGATGACCTGTTAAATCCATTAGATGAAATCGTCGCCTGGTGTAACACCATGCGAGTACTTACAATACAGGCCCATCTTGATCAAGTAGGCAGCACTTGCTTTGCAGTAAAGTTTTTATGGGGAATCACTAACCTATGGTGGGATGCTATCCCAGAAGCTCAGCAGTATGCTCGTGTACATAATCAACCAGATTCTTTAAATGCTTTGTTTAGATTATTAATTGACGAGTTTGCTCCGCCTGTCGGCAATCGCCAACTAGAGTCCAAGAAATGGTTGCTAAAAATGGAACTTTGTGATCTCAAGCAATTTGAGGCTTTTGATAAACAATTTAGAAAGCTTGCATATGAAAGCCGCTGTTCTACATCCACTGAAGTCAAGTTGAAATTCCTCCATGCCATGCCTTATAACCTGATTGATTGTGTTCTTTCTTATATCGATCTAAAAGGTCTTACGATTGAGGAACTTGCTCTCTCCGATATCATTGACTTCACACAGCAAAATATTATGACTTTAGTCTCTGAGACTAAGTCCATGCAGAAGCTCAGCAAGCATCAAGCCGCTCAGATCGCTCCAATTTTCCCTGAAACAGCCCCCTTTGGCTGTAGACCCTATGTGCAACCTCGCCGACACTAGAAGCAGCGTCGCCAGCAACTTTCCTATAAGCGCCGCTCCTTCCCTAAAAAGCACTCCTATGCACCTCCTCATCGTTTCGTCAAGAAACGCCATACCGCTCGTCCTCCTTCCAATAAACCTATTTGCTATATATGTCGCAAGCCTGGTCATATTGCTCCTAACTGCTCCTGCAAAAATCCCGCAGTTAAAGCTATTTTTTCCTCCAACGCAGCCGCGTTTGTATTCAAATCTATTTAAAGACCCTATGGACGCACATTGTAAGCAAGAAAAATTGAAGATCAATAAAATCTCTTTCTTTCCAGAGATTGTTGTAGCAATTGGGTTGAGTTCTTATTTATTTATTTATTTGAGTTCTTGTTTTGTATCCTCTCTTGATTCTGACAAATTGGTATCAGAGCTTGGTAAGGATTTATGCAGCAGAAGCACAAGGAGAAGTGGAGATTGTAGAAGTGCGCAGTCAGTAGAAGCACGCAGCAGCCGCAGTTAGAGAATAAAAGAAGAGCCAGCAGGGAGCGCAGAGACTGACATCGGCCGACTCTCAGACTGACATCGGCAAGAAAATTGATGTTGGTAGTATTAGTGACTGATTGCGGCAGTATAACCGACATCGATAGTATTTGTGACCGACCGCAGTAGTATAACTGACATCAACAGTATTATCGACTGACTGCAGTAGTATAACTGTCGTCAGCGACTGTGTTCAGAAACAACAAACCAGAAGGCCGTCAAACAATGAATTCATCGAGCCACCCCCAAAGGAGGAAATGCTAGATGCGAAGGATGAGCCGATGGCCGAGACCAAAGACGAGACCGCCGAGGAGGCCCCGCCTGCACCCGAAGTCGTGTAAACCGAAGAGCTGAAGCCGATCAAGGCAATCGAAGAAAGTGAAAAAAGAAAAGAAAAAAAGAGCAGTGCGCAGAAGCACAGCTGCTCAGGGAGGAGAAAGAAGAAAAGAAGAAGGAAAAAAAAAAGAAAAAAGAAGAGTGCCCAAGCTAGAGGCGTATTAAACATAAGATTGCTCCGAAGAGCTTGATTCAAATGCCAAAGATAAAAGGCATCGAAAGTTTTTTATTTGTTTGAAAAGATGAGCTCTGCAGAGTTTGTGTTACACAGTGAGTGAAGTTGTGAAAGTGTGTGTGTTGAACAACGAGTGAAGCTGTCAAAGTGTCTGAAGATCAGGGCGATCGTTGGCAAATTTAGACCAACATGAAATGAATCCAACAGAGTTCTGGGAGGAAACCTGAGTAATTACGCGTCAGGTGAAAGAAAGGTAAGCAAGCAGGTAGCTTGCAGTGTTGGACATAAGCATGTCCGTTGATAGCCTTTCGACAGGCTACTCCTCAGTCTTAAACGCTGAGTGAATGCTCATTGAGCAATTGTATTTGTTTTGTATGAATACAAAGTGGTGTATTCCACATATAAGGCGATGTATTTCACAAGGCGGTGTATTCCGCATGAGAGGCAGTGTATTCTACAAAAGGAAAAGCATCTTAGTTGAAGCTGGTAGACAAAATTTAGGCATTGTAAATGCTAAAATTGTAAGTGGTAAAAATTAAGGGGGAGTGTTAGAAAGTCAAGTTAAATTGGAGTTAATTTCTCCACTCTTTTTGTCATGCAAGTAGTTAGCTGCAGTTAACAAGTAGTTAAACATTCAGTTAAGCAATCAGTTAGTAAACTGATAGTTAAGCAATCAGTTAGTAAACTGATAGTTGAGCAATCAGTTAGTTAACAAACAGTTAGTTAAACTGTTAGAGAATTTGTTAGAGAGTTAGTTTGCATGTAAAGACTAAAATTAGTCTTGAGTTTGTTTTTCTAATTATTGTTTGTATTCAAATCTATTTAAAGACCCTATGGGCGCACATTGTAAGCAAGGAAAATTGTAGATCAATAAAATCTTTCTTTCAAGAGATTGTTGTAGCAATTGGGTTGAGTTCTTATTTATTTGTTTGAGTTCTTGTTTTGTATGCTCTCTTGATTCTGACACACCCAACATATTATATTTATTCACTCAAAAAATAAGGTGAATCTATATAAACATGATAGTATAATATTTCGTTTAAAATCATATAGCACCTTATGCATCTTATAATATTCTATTGATTAATGATGGTTAAACCTGTAGCAACATAGTTATGTGTTTACAATATTCCATTTAAAATTAGTATATTATTGAAGAATTAATATATGATAATCCATAATAATATATTGCAGTTCATATTATTATACACTACAGTTCATATATTATCTGTGGTGTATTATATATTCATCGCAGTTCATATATTATTATGCACTTCATATGCGATCTGTATATATATTTTTGTATCAGTGAATATATATTATATTGTTGTATGATAATATATTTCAATTCATATGCGATCTGTATATGTCACACTTATCAAATCATTGTTTAATAATTTAAATTAGATCGTTGTTATCATGGATATAAATTCTGTCTCATTTCATGATTACACCATGAATCGCTGGTTTATATAACTAGGAACATGATGCTAATACCCAATTTCTATAGTTTTGGAATAAATCTAAAAAGGATTCTTCCTTCTCAAGCTTAGGATACTTCTGTAAAATAATATGACTTCTTCCTTTAGATCAGCTTCTTATCTACACACCAAACCATCCTCCTTGATCAGTTGTTTGATTCTCTTAGCATTCATGTGTCTAATAGTAGAATGATGGAAGAATTTAGAGTTCCTATCACCCTCCTTCAGCCAAATACATCTAAATTTTTGCCTCTAAAATATTTCTTCATTTGCTTCTAAGTTACGGAATTTGTTGATAAAAACCTTATCCTTCATGAGTTTCTCCTGATTCAATCCATTAACTTGGACATTCTCCTCAAGCTTCAACAAATCCTCAAAAATTCTTCTTTTTTGGTCATAATACTCTTGAAAACTTCCTTATTCTAAACTTTAAGTTTTATCTTAATGTTTTTTAGCTTATAGGTTAATCTGTACATATTAGAACCTGGGAAATATTCATTCCACCAGACATCAATGTAGTTAAGGAGATCCACATTATGGATCCACATTTTCTCAAACCTAGAGGGAGGGTTCATCACTTTGTTATCTCTCGAACCTTGGAACACCAATGGATTGTGATTAGACCAAATTCTAAGGAGAGTGGATAACTTGCAGTTGAGATTGAGATCCCAATCTGAGGATAATAAGAACCTATCTGATCTGACCTAAATAAGATTCCCCCTAACCTTCTATTTGACCACGTGAAACTAATCCCATTGAGGTCAACATCAACAAGGCCAAACTTTGAAATGAAGTCATTAAGCTCCCCCATGCTATCTGTATATTCCTATGAGCCACCTTTTTATTACAAAGGGCAAAGGGGGGACTTGAAATCCCCCATTACCATCCATCTCCAGTCTCCACAAGAATTACTGAAACTACCATGTTCCTTGTAAAGTTTTCTTCTGCTGGTAATAGTATTGGGGGCATAAATATTGGATAAGATCCATTCAAAATTATTCTCCTTGTTACTAAAAAATATAGCTAAATGATTGTTGTTCTTAAGAAGGGTCATTTTCTGCTAATTTGTTGGCTTTTAATTTTCTGCTAATTTGTTGGCTTTTAGGGATGTTTCATCCTTAGCCAGATCTTCCAAGTCCAGGGAGTCATCTTCCATCTTCCTTGACTTTGGGGTCATCGGTTCCTTCTGATCCACGACTTTAACTCATTTCTCTTTTGTGATTGAGTTAACCTCTTATTTGTTTGCCACAAGATTCTTGGTGGGGACCTTTGCTTCCTTTTCAAGTGTCTCCTCCCCTTCAACCTGGATCTGAACCATACTAACATTTGGTTCTTCCCATTACTCTTGAATGGTGTCATGCACTTTTACTTATAATTTCTCCTTCATGGGTTTTAGACATTTTGTCTCCTTCCACAATTCTTCCACCTTCCTTCCCCCTTCACTATGTCTTCTCTCCACCCTAGGGAAACTACCATATTTTCTTCACTTGGCATTATCAAGGGGCTTTCCTTTGTTTGGGTTTTTGTTGTATTTACTCGTTTCCTTGAACTTGGATCATGCTCCTAAGCGTCTTTCTTCCTCCACTGAGGTTTCTATGTCTGCCTGGTAATATTGTTGTTGGGACAATCCTTTGGTTCATTTCCTATCCTGTCATATTTCTTACAAAACTCTAAAGCACTTTCATACTTAATGTCTTGTCTTTAGGACCCATATTTGGACTTCAGCAAGATATAACTTGATAACGGTTTATTCATCTAAACATAGACACAAAACCTAACCGCTATTAATATTCTTCTTGATTTTGTGACTGGATCTAATCCTATTAATTGTCCAATAAATTTTACAACTACCATTATACCTTGCTTTTCCCAGAATTCCAAAGGGAGTCCTGGGAGCTTGATCCACAATGGGACTGCCTCAATTGAAACATCATTTAGGTTAAATCGTGGTCTCCACTTTCTAATGAACATTTTTTTCCCCCCCATGAACTAGGGGCCTTCTATCAATGTCCTATTGCAGTCTTTCAGATTAACAAAGGAGACGATGAAGAAACTTTTTTCCCATGACCACAACTTTCAATGTGTCCCTTAGGATTCCACTTGCGATTGGCCCACTCTCTGAATATGTCAATATTCGCCTGGAAGTCATTGAATCTTGCTAGTAAAGAGTTTTTCAGTTTAGAGTTGGCTCTTTCAACTAGTTGATCTGGGACCATCAAACATACATCATCCTCTTCAAACGTGGGAATTCTTAACACTCCTGTTGCACTTGTCATTTCCCCTACACTCTATCCACCCATGTGCTCGTCTTGTTGAAAGGAGCTTCCTTAAATCCTGATCCAAGCTTCGGTGGGTTCCTACTTCCAACGGTCTTAACTGTAGGTAGACTTACTGTCAATCTCTTTAATGAATGGCCCAGCCTCACGTGATTCTCTGTCGTCTGACTTCCCAAGTAATTTTCTGATGCTTCTCTGTGGTGGATAGTTAGGATCTCCATCTCTTTCCTCCTTCCCCTGCTTTTCCCGCCCAGTGAGGAATCTGAAATTCGTCCCCCTTCACCAATTATTCCACCTTCGCTCCATTCTGCAGTGTAGTATTAATTTATTATTGTTTCAGAGCATGTATATTACAATCACCAATTTTGAAAGGCCGTAAATTTTTATATTTGAAAAAAATAGAATCTAGTAAAAAAATTATACATACAAAATAAAATGTTATTAGTTGTTGGCATAGATGCGTTCTTATTTATAGCTTTGAATTTTTTTTTAAGAAAACTTTATATATATATAAACAACGTCAAATTAAAAGTAGCTAAAAAATTCAGATCTTAAAATATTACATCAGATATAGCAAAAAATTGAAAATTCGACACAGAAAGTGTCATAAAATGATGAAAATAAATGAGTGTCTGAAGCTTCAAATTAGACCATCACAATCGTCACAATAGATGTCACCTACTTAACTTTGGTCAGGGATGACATTCGACGATTTGTACATCATTTTTTGATTGTCAAAAGTTTTTTTTGGATAATCTTTTGATTGCTTTTGAACAATGTTTTTTTACTATTGGATTTCGATTTTTGGTATGCTTTATCTATTTATGTAGTGTAGAAATTAATTAATTGGGTCTAATTTACTTTTTTAAATCTATTTTAAGGTTAGTTAAGACAATTGGTGTAGTCAACAATAACAGTGCGTTAGTAGTGGAGTGTAATAGTGTAAGATGTTAATATAAATGAATAATTTTAAATTTGATGTTTATTTGACCGTTATATGACAAATTTTCTATTTATTTAGAGAAAATGATATTTTTTGGAGCTATATTTTACGTACATAGTGAAAGTTTGTAATGGTACAATCATATTGAAGCCATCTATCACCATTTAAGAAGAAATTAGTATAAAATATTTAAAGATATTTATATTACAATTTAATTGAGATATAAATATATATTTTTTCATGTTTGAAAAATTCAAATTATTTATATATTTAACTCAGATTTTAATTATATAATTTTTGAATTAAAATTTTATAATTTTAAATTTTTGTATATATAAATATTTATTACCATTTAAAATAATAAAATAAAATAATAATATTAATGTCCAAAAAACTCAAAATCAATATATAAAATTAAAAAATACATTAAAAATCTTATAATTTTTTTTTAATAATCCTACCATTCATAATTATAACTATTTAGTATAGCATGATGCATCATAATGTGCACCCTTGATCATAAGTGGTAAGCAAAGGAGTTTGATGGTATAAAAACACTTGTGTGTAGTAGCTAGGTAAAGAATATTGAAGCGCAAGAGTGGATATTTGAGGTGGTGGAGCCCATCATGTGCATATTTGATAGTGAGGTGTGGAGTCCATATTTGAAAATTAGGGTTTTTTTTGTTTTGTTTTTTTTTAATTAATATATTAGATTCACAGGGTTTGATAAGTATGGTTTTATTTTTATTTTAATGAAAAGTATATTTTATTATATAATTTTTTTATAAAATAAAATATAATTAGTTATATAAAAAAGATGGGTGGAAAAATCATATCTCAAAAATAGATTAGGTTATAGAAGTCTCGAAAAAGCAGTATAAGTGATTAGATGGCTATACTGGGCAGAAAGTCTAACACGTATACACTGACAACCAAAACAAATAAAACACAAACAAGTAAATAAATCTTTAAGCAACAACAACGAACATGATAATAGATGGTGGAAATGACGGAGGGTCTTGAGGCTTCCCTCCCCACCTCCTGTCAGCTGGGTCATATTAAGTATAGTTTTGTATCAGTAAGCAGAGTAGCAGCATCGGTGGCTACCTGATCAAAAGCAAGTGGCACAAAAAATTTGACTTTTGGCTTGATACGCAACGATGTGATATTTATCGTTACCTAATCTTCATTTTAATACACAACGATGTGATATTTATCCTTAATCACACGAAACATGGATTTCAAATGGAGCAGGAGGTTAATCTTAGCCTTTTCCAAAAGCGCCTGCACAGTTAAATTTGGACTGTGGAATTGTTTTTACTCATATGCTGTAAATTACTTGTAGCTCTCTTATATATGATTATGTTAAAAAACATTACTCTGTATATTTGAAGTTAAAAGCCTCCGAGTTGTGGTATTTAGCACCATGTGAGTGTTATATTTACACAGTTGCAGAAATCCACTAATAATGGTCTAAAGTGTGTTTGTTGCAAGAGAAAAAATAGTTTTTATTGCCACCCTTAGAGTGGATGAAATGTTCAGACATTGGGACCAAAACAATTTTAAGAAGGAAACATAATGATAAGATGAGGACCCATGATCTATTAAAATAACAATAATTATGGCGGAGGCATTTCTACTGCCAGGAATATAGTCAGGATTCATCTGCAGATTTTTTGATGTTGTTTTAAATACATGACATCTATTACAGGTTAATTATTTTAATTAGTATAATATAATTTAATATTATATTTTAATATTAATGTAATATATAATATATGAAGAATATTAATATTGTTATATTATATTTATAATATTAATGTACATTAATAATAATAATAATAATAATAATAATAATAATAATAATAATAATAATAATAATAATATTATTATTATTATTATTATTATTATTATTATTATTATTATTATATGAACAAGGGTTGATGGGGTTCTTTTGCGAAAAAAGGGGTTAATAAATATAGAGACAAAGTGATTATAATGTGAATTACATGGTGATCGTGAGGGGCAACGATAAAGTATTTTAGGAGATGTAATTGAAGAAGTTAGGGAAGATATATGTGAAAAATTAGTGACATGTCACATCTCTTATGCAATCTGCAGCTTCCACTAAAATACCAAGTGTCAATTTAAATGAGATTAAAACTACATAATATAAGGTACCCTATATTATATTATATTTAGTATAATACACTAAAAGACTATATCATATATTGCAGTTGTATTTAATGCAATTGTTTTGATTTAGATTACCTACATCCATAGCAAAGGGGTTTGCATCTTGAAGGGTGGTGGTATCTTTGATTGGCCATTTTATATTGTCAACAGTAGGTGAGGACATCATGAGAGCTTATTTGATTGTGACATGACTCCACATCTAATGTATAGCTCGAATCAGTATTGCATTGTCATGGATGTGGGGACAAGACATTAAGGTCCAAGAGTCTATCATTTAGCTTCAATTCATCCATGTTGTGAATACATTGAAACCTATAGCAATTACGTCTAGCTTAAAAACATACATAAATGCCATACTTGGACCCCTAAAACAAGGGCAAGGCTATACAAAACACGCAAATAGTGAAATATTTCAAGGTGAGTTGTGGGGTGATGATGAAGGAAATGAAGCCTAGAAAGTATTAATTTGTCATCATATCTCTCAAGGCACTCCTCAATGTGGAAAGTCTTAGGCTAACCTTCTCACTCTTACAACCCCTATGAAAATTATGGGGTCCTTTGTGATTAAAAGTATATGGTAAGCCTGGGAAAATTTTAAACCTTGGTTGTTATGGAATGGATCGAGTTTTCAAGATGGCCTTTCTATCAACCAACATTCTCTTTGGTGGTCCTCTATTATTAATTATCATGTCATCTCTATTGTAAGAGGTTCCATGGATACATTCTCTCAAGTTATTTCAAAGAGGAATTTGTATGGTGCAAGACTTATTTTATAAGCAATCTCATTTATGGCTTTCCTAGGATGAATTCAAAGTTAAATATAAGCTTTCCTCTATGGATAAGGAATCCTAAAAGGATATTATCGAGGTCATCCTACCTAATTTTCTTCACAAAATCATTGTCTCCTTTCTCACCTTTGGTGGAAGGATTGGAAATGGTACATCGACACCCCTTTCCAAAATTACACTACTCAAAAAGGGTATGAATGGATCTAACACATTTTCTTATGGTGGATAACCTCAATGTCATATGGGATATTTGCTCACCCTTATGAATCTATGGGAGACACTTTTAAACATCTTGGTCTACATGTATTGAACCTAAGCTTGTTCGCTTTGCTTGGTGTTTGCTTCATCAAGGGATTCCTATTGGCATAAGATTGGTTCAAGTAGGGGTTGTGTAACCTTGATGCCCATTCTGCAAGCACTTGTAGACTCTCATGCACTTGTTTTGGTTTTGTCTTAAGGCCCAACCTGCCTACTCTTGGATCCACTATTTTTTCATGCCTTTTCACCTAGAACTCTTTAGTTGGTTTCATATTCTTCAATATGATATCCCTAAGCTTCCATCTCAATTCACCCAAGTCTGGTGTGATTTCAAAGTGGAAATCCTATTCTGGTTTTGGAAAGAATGAAACTTAGTTTTTCTTCTCTAATGTTGTTGCATGCATTCACTTTTATATTTATAATAAGTCTATGGTTATTTCTAATGTGCTTATGTATATTCAAGTTCAAACCAAAAAAGTAGCTTCGAAGCTTGATTACCTATAGTATTTTCTTTCTCACTAGGGGGATGTCCCATGTAATGTTGCTTGTGTGCCTCCTTCCCCACTTTGGAAATCACTCCCAAGAGGTGGAACTAATCCCCCATAGGGAGGCTTCAATCGCATGTAGTCTCATTGGTGCTATCACAACTGATCCACTCGTTATTCTCAACAATGTCACTCTCATTCCCCATCTCCACATGGAGGATGAAGCTCTATGCCTCCTCATTCTTTATAATCTTAGGGGTGGGGTTCTCTACCCCTTGTGGACCACCACAAATGGGGTTATTTTCTTGGAAATTCTTAGGGTGGATGGTGCCTATGGATAAATGATTTCGATGGATTACTTTGGTTATTTCTCCTTGTTGCATAAACCAAGACACAAAAGCTCAAGAGAAAAGTGATCACCATAATTTTGATTCTAGTTGGGACCTTATCACTAGAGGAAGGATATTTTGGGTTCTACTTGGAATGATCCACCTAATCAAGAGTCTTCTTCTACCAGCATATTTTATGTTTCTTCTTAGTATCCTCTTCTTTGATGTTATAGAGCTTTCCTAGGCTTGGCCTAATTGTTTTTTTTTTTAGCTTAGGCTTGGCCTACTCTGTTTTCATGGTGTGATATATACCACCTTTTTTTGTATGAATATTCTAGTAAATTTTAATATTTAGATTAATAATATAGGATCTATATCATAAAAAATAAGTTAACTCTCTTCGTATTTTAAACAAATAACAATAAAAATGAGCATACCAACCATAATGCTAAGTAGCAATAATAATGATCACCATTGTATTTATTTATCAATCTAAGCCCAAAATTATGCTTTGTCACTTTAGTCATATATATTTGACATGTTTGTGCGAAGAGAATTAATTAGTATCGATAAATTAAATATATTTATTTGTAAAATGTTAAGAGATATCAATCTCAAAAAGCTTATTTTGGATTTGTCACATATCCTTTTTATTAATAATTTTATTATTTTTTCCTCAAATTTTTGGATAGTTGATAAAATATGGTCTTAATCAAGCTACACCATTATTTCAAGGTTGAAAAATAATTATAAGAAAACAAAAATGGGTTTAAAAATCTATTGTATGTCCAAGAAATTATGATTTTTTTATCGACTCCTCTAAGCAAGGAAAAAAGCTTCCATACGATGATCAAATGAACCTCAAATTTAAAATTAAATTTGCCTTATAATAATCAAATAAACATAAAATTTTATACTATTAATGAATAAATAACATATCATAAACATTACAATCTACCACTCCCTTTATAACTGTTATTGTAGGATGCTTATAATTTTGAAAATAATATAATTCTTTCCATTTGCAACATTGTATCAAGTTAGCCTGATGGGTTAGCTCATGTGGATGAGTGTTGTTTTCTATATTTGGGAGGTCTTGGGGTCTATTCCCCTGGGCTAGCCACCTCTATCGTGTTGGGCCTCACATGATGTCCCTGTCAAGTTAGGCATTCCAAAGTCAGCGTTAGTGGCTTTACCTTTGGTGCCATCCATGGATGTGGGGAAACATATTTGGATTTCCCACAAATTTATTTTGAAGGAAAAACATTGTATCAAGTTGTGAAAAATAGGATGCTTATTGCCATAAATACTCTCCTTGATGTCTTTATAATTTTCAAAATAATATAATTCTTTCCATTTGAAACATTGTATCAAGATGTGAAGAATCAAGAATGAGAGGGCACATGCATTTTTGAAATAAACGGGGCAAGTAAAATCAATTAGATTTTTTTTAAGAATTATAAATATTAAAATATTATTTTATTTATTATTTTTTGTTGCAGTATTTTTTATATAATTTTGGTTAGTGTCATAGAGAAGCATGTGAAACCATTGTCATTAATGTAACTATAAATTTAAGTTCAAGGTGGTGAAAATGATAATATTTGATGTCACTTTTATTATTTTCAATTTTTATCCCCTTATTTTTTGAATGGATTTTATATGACAAAAAATTAAAATTAAAATCAAATATGGTATAGAAATAGGCTTGTAAATTGATGGTCAGTGAGATTTTTTTTAGGTAATAGTAAAAGTAGGGTTTTAGTAGGATACCATAACCTTTAAAAAAAAAGAATATAAAATAGTTTGACTCAAAAAAATACATGAAAAACAACAGGCCTTCACATAAGAGATAAACTATAATACCAGAAAATTTAGCTAAAAGACAACAAAACTTCTGACAAAGTTCAATAGAGATACAAAAATAAAAACTAATCAAATGACTCCACCTCATTGGGAGGATCCATAATTTTATTCTTATCATGGTTCTTAGTGGGCATCTCTTTGTCATTAACCTCATTCTTATTCTTACTCCATCTTGTTCTCTGGCTTGGCCCATCAATGTTGTTCTCACTAGTTCTCATCTTTTGAATAATTTGCCCTGACTTGTTGCTCTTATCTTGATTATTTATGTCCTTCTTCCCCAACTCATTAGTATTCCCTTACTCCTCCTTTTTTGAATTGGGGATCCCCGTTTAGACACTAGATTGATCCTTATAGATAATTTCCTCAAGAAATAGGTTCACCATACTATGAGATTTCTTCCTGACCTCAACCTATTTTACCTTTTCCTCCTTTTGAAGGGACTTAATCTCCTCGCTAATCATCTTGGATTCAATAATCATTTCCTTAACCATATCCATTTTATTACTAACAGTCATCTCAATCTTTTCTAGTCTTTCCTTGAGAACCTCGACCCTCTATTTAAATCCACTAGGGGTGGCTTCAACCAATAATTATAGGGGATTCAAAGGCACATTAGATTCACCATTTTTCTTCATAAAAATTTTAATCTATAAAGCCTCATTTTTAGTTATCCCATTCACTTCTTCCTAGACCTGATTATTCCTACTCTTACTAATTTTTCCCTTCCACTTTAACTTCTTTAGCTTACTATCAACTTGGGCTAAAGTTTCTTCCTCCTCTCCTGAAAATTTTGCCAAATTTCCCCCAAACTCTCCAAGGGTGTTAATATCATCATCCAAATCTTCTTGAATGTTGACCTTCCCTACCCAAGGATCCATTAAAGGCTAGACCACTTTAATTAAGAGATAAATAAGGGCTTGATGCAACACTACATCCAAGTTGTCCATTTAATAATCCAAAACAAAGTTATGTATGTACCTCAGGAGGTAGGATGGAAGGCTAATAATATTCTTACGTTTGAAAGATTTAAAATATAAAAATGATATGAATACAGTAGGAAATGTTTACCTTCTAGTGTAATGTAACATATAATTTTGAGATGCACATCATCCCAAAGGGGAGACAGGGCCACTCAAAAGAAGCCATCTTTGGCTTCGTGAATCCTCTCCCCTTATATGAAGAAGATGTGAATAACCTCATTATGTTTGTGTTTATCCTTGAAACCTATGACAACCTTGTAGGACATACCTATAACCTCCACAATTATTTCTTCAGAGACCATGATTTGGAACCCCCTCATTCTAACAATGTGGTTGTTTAACACCTTAGAAAATTACATGGATACGACTAGGTCAAACCCAACTATGTTTTCCATAGAGGGAGTCAGACCCAAAACTCTTAGTGTGTCATAAGGATTATTCACCTTGACATTTTCATAGGATATTGGCTCATCATTATCCCTCTCACCTCCCATGTTGAAATCAATGGAAAATGTAACTCTACAAATATCTAGATGCCTTAATGTTCAGATGAAACTTGAGGCCTAAGTTATTTATATCAACTCACTCACATGCTTAAAAATAAGGATGAAGATGAGACCTCCAAAGATGCTTTTGTCATCCTCCTTCCTGAGCTTAGATTTAGACTTCACACTATGATGGCAAGATCCATCATTATCCTTCATGCCATAATTAAATTTATTAATTCTATTGGCTTTAAACATTTTTAAAATGGATCCTATTATCCTAATCTCTTCCTCAAGCAACAAAATTTGTTTATTTATTCATAATGCTAATAAAGTCCCTATGAAGTCTATTAAACCTAGTCCAATTTATGAGATTATAGTTCAAAACACCAATATTTACCATTTATTCTATGCAATTATTAACTTATACGTAGGTATGATTGATTCTCAAGTCATCAAAATCAATCATAAGGGTCTCGACATCCATTATAATGTTCGTGATTGACTAGAGCTAGGATTAGCCTTTTCATTGAGGTTGTTTATGATGATCAATAAATTGTCTTATATAATGATATATTTAATCTTTGACAGTTTAGCTAGTTGGATTACCCATAAATCTGATTTGGCCTCAATGACATGTTTGGTCTTAAATCCTAGTGGTCTTACATAGGCTACCACCAAATTTAATTTGTTGTCTCTGATGACCCCACCTCCTCCTGCTTTTCTTGGATTCCCTTTAATAGCCCCAACAAAGTTTAATTTATTCCAATATTTAGGGGGTTTGATCCATTTAATTTTTTTCTATCAATATTCTTATTGGCTTCATCCTTTCCTAATGAGACAATTATGTTCTAGTTACGTATGATGTTTTAAACATGTTCTAGGATGGGATTTTTGTCCTTTTTTATAAAATATTGTTAGTGTTAATTAATGAATTCATAAATCCCAACCCTGAAAATTATCTACTTCTATTTATTCCATTAGAAAATTCTTGAGTTTATTTCACTCCAAATCCCCCAAAGGACATGAGAAAAGTTAACCTCCATAGTGGTTCCAAGAGAGGATCTTTCCATGGAGGTTTCCAATGAGTGATTAGATCCAATAGAGAGTTGGGTCTTACACATGATAAATTGAATAAGGATATAAAAAAATATAGAGAAATAAAATAACACTCTAAAATAGGTGGTAGACTGTATCTATGTCCTTCATAAAACATAACTATTGGGTAAGGTCATACCTCTCTTCATGATGTTATTTATTATTAATATTCTATTTTGAGTCATTAGCTAGAAAAATATGTTGACCTTAGGAGTGAGATTCTCCATCTAAAATATTCTCCACAATAATCCCTCCTTGATAAAATTCATGTCTAATAGATATCCACATTTGATCGAGTACTTTCTATCCTCCTCTAAATTCTAGATTAACTTGTCCTTTTTCATAAATTGGGAAATGTGCATTCCCTTTATTTTTTTATTATGTATTTCAAGGCTTTGAATCATGTTAGAATCTTTAGTCTCTAAGGTCAAGGTTTTCCAATGAAAACCTCTATCATTATCCTCCCAATAATCCTTGATTTTCTCCCCAAATTTTCTCTTAAAATTTTTATTGGCATCATACCATGGGGCTTTGGAACTTTGTGGAAAGTTAAATAGCCAAGTATCATCCCAAAGTTTTGCTTTGTTTCCATTCCCAATACACCACTTAAATCCATTACATATTATATCCTTGTTTTTAGCAAAGCCTTCCAAAATGTTGATCCTTGGTGAGGAACATTCTCCATCAGAAACCTATCCTCAGTCTTACCTTCAAGGTATTTGGCTTTGACATTATTGGTCCAAAGATTTTTTTCAATAATCACTTTCCACCTAATCTTATCAACCATTTCAATATTCATACTTTAAATCCTTCTTGGTCTAATTCCTTCATGGTCCTTTTGGTGACATACTTTTTTCCAAGCCACCAGGGATAACATATTACTTTCTTCACTGCCTAACCACATAAACCTCTGTTGGATTTTCTCAATTTTGTCTGTTACCTTGGAGGGAACACTAAACAAGGACATAATGAATATTGGGATGATTTGGAGAGAAATCTTAACCAACTATAGTATTCCTACCAAAGAAGGTAGCCTTTCCATCCTACAACCTTCAATTATATTCTATCTAAAATGGTATTCCATCATTCCATGGGCATCCTATCTTTGAATATGGTCTTTCAAAAATAAGATGAGGGAAGATTATGAATGTGGCATCTCACTAAATTAGAAATCATCCTCTGAACAACTTCCCATGTATTAATGAAGAACACTGAGCTTTTGGTGAAATTAACACATTACCCCGTGACTGACACATAGTCCTTGAGGATGGTTTTGATAGCTTTGTATTCCCCCATCAAAGCTTCACCTAATATAATTGTGTCATCCATGGAATATTGATGCATGATAAGATCCAACTGGAGGGTTATTTGTAGGCCTTTCACCTTGCCCTAGATATGAGTTCTTTTAAGGTTTCTCCTCAAATATTCCACTAAGATAATAAAAACATATGGGGAGATGGAATCAATTTGTCTAAGACCTCTTTCCATTCATAAAAAACCTTTTAGAGTTCCATTTAATAAAATAGAGAACTTAGGGTTTGTTATAAATGTTGAACTCAAACTCCTTAATTTGGGGTTGAAACTAACTTTATCAAGAATTTTATTTAGAAAATTCCATGATAATCTATCATATGCCTTATTCACATTAATCTTTGGAAACATTACATCCCTTATAGAATTCTCCAAGGAATTCATGACATCATGAACAAGAATGATTCCATTTGTGATCTATCTTCTAGAGACAAAAACACCCTATTGTTTGGAGATGATATTAGGTAGCAGGGTTTGAAGTCTTAAAACCATTGTTTTGGATAAAATTTTGTAGAAAATATTGCATAGACTTGTGGCTGAAAAATAATTTAGGATTATATCTCTTGAATGTTTTTGGTATGAAAACCAAAAATGTATTATTCATTTCCTTGAGTAGGTCTCTCAATGAGAAAAAAACTTGTAAATTTCAACCCAATCTTCCATCTCCACCACCTCCCATAAGTTATGGAAAAAGATGGGGGGAACCATCCGGTCTTGGCACTATGTATCCCTTCATAAAGAACAAAAAATTATTAACTTCTTCAAAGGATGACAGTTTGAGAAGGCTAGTAGTATCCTCCTATGAGATAACTATGTTGAACAAATCCAAAAAGAATTCTTCCTTCTCCAACTCAGGATAATTCCTACTTGGCATAAGAATTCTTTAAAAAAAAAATAACTTCTTCCTTTAGATCAACATCTTATATACACACCAAACCATCTTCCTTGATCACCTCTTTGATTCTATTAGCATTCATATGTTTGATAGTGTAATGATGGAAGAATCTAGAGTTCCTATCACCCTCCTTCAGCCAAATGCATTTGGATTTTTGTCTCTCAAAGATTTCTTCCTTTGCTTCTAAGTTATGGGAATTGTTGATAAGAACCTTATCCTTTATGAGTTTCTTCTGATTCAATCCATTAATTTGGACCTACTCCTCAAGCTTTAACAAATCCTCAAAAAATCTTTTTTTTTTGATCAAAATACTCCTAAAAACTTCCTTATTCTAAATTTTGAGTTTTGTTTTAATGTGTTTCTGCTTATGAGTTAATTTTTATATATTAGAACCTTGGAAATATTCATTCCACTAGTCATTGATGCAATTAAAGAGATCTGGGTTATGGATCCACATTTTCTCAAACCTAAAGGGAGAGTTATCATTATGTTATCACTCAAACCTTGGAACACGAATGGGTTTTGATTAGCCCTGATTCTTGGGAGAGTGGATAGCTTGTAGTTGAGATTGAGTTCCCAATCCGATGATAATAAAAACCTATCTGATCTGACTTGAATAATCTCCCCCCCAACCTTCTATTTTACCAAGTGAAACTAGTCCCACTAAGGTCAACATCAACAAGGCCATACTCTAAATGAAGTCATTAAGCTCCCCCATGTTGTCTGTATATTCATGTAAGCCACCCTTTTTCTTACAACAAGAAAAGGGGGGAGTTGAAATCCCCCAATACCATCCATCTCTATTTTCCACAAGAATCCTTGAAACTGATAAGTTCCTTCCAAGTTTTTCTTATGTTGGTAACAATATTGGGGGCATAAAAATTGGATAAGATCCATTCAAATTTATTTTCCTTGTCACTAAAAAATATATCTAAATGATTATTTTTCTTAAGAAGGGTTTCTCCTTCCAACACTTGGGGGTTTCACAAAAGTGCAAGGCCCTATGAAGCACCCAAAGCACTAACACCAATGCACTTGGAATTCCTCCAAATCTTATCTCTAATATGCTCTAAAATACTACCAGACATTTTAGTTTATTACAAGATCAAAATTTTGGGAACATGTTTCTTTCTTAAATTCATAACCATCATTTTTTTATTGGGGTTGTTGATCCCTCTTACATTCCAAGAGACAAATTTGATTGTTTAAGGTTTGTAAAATTCTTACCCGGTTATAGGGTCCTCTAGGTACCTTTGGCAACCTCTAATCTGTGTGTAGCCCCTGTGCAACCAAACACACTCCTCATTTGTTCATTTACATAGATCTTGCACCTCTCACATAATCATGTGAATTATGTTACGAGAATATTTCCCATACTCCCATGCATAAGTCTTACACTTGATCGTATACTTTTGTGCAATGATCATCTCAAATCGCATCATGTGCATCTCATTGTGCACTTCATAGCTCACAGTCTGGCATGTCTCATAAGCATTTGTTCATAGACTAGCCTACTTTAATGGGCCCCATTTTAGCACAACCATGCGATGGGCTACCTCACCTGTGTGCCTCAACTACTCACCCCAGATCAACCCAAAATCCTAGGTTTGATTTCCTTTATTTGTCATTTGGGATTCTTGAGATCATGACCATTAGTGAATAATTAAGAATAATGTGACCAAATCAATGGTCACTACCCATTTGGGAACTCTGCCTTTGGCATGCAAAGAGGGTGAGACATGTCAACTCTACATTTATTGCATTCTATAATAGTTTTTTTGTAATTTCTTTTGTAATCATGCATGTTAAATATGTAATATATGCATCTAGCTTTAGATAGGAGGTCAACACAACACACATTCATAACACATATAGAATGATCTATGTATTTGTTATGTATCACATGCATTGCAACACATTATAGAAGTTGCATTTATAAAAATAAGACTTTTGCTTCATTGAATGTGTCTCTGATTGTTTTGTTTGAATGCTCTCCATGCATTCACTCTGCATAAACAAACTCAGTTATCCCTCACACACTCAATCCTATGCCTTATGGTGAGGATCCACTTCTTTGGTTATTTCCTTGAATATTGTTACTTAACCTAGGCATTTTCCATGTCATCTTGTCTCCTCTCCAACCTTGGATTCCCCACCCACACCCCGCCCCCTGCCCCCCCTCCCCCTCCCACTTTTAAACCTCATCATCCCTCATCATCTTTAATCACTCCCTCATCATCCCTATTCAGTCCTTCATTGACCCTCACCATCCCTCATCATCCCTAATCAGTCCTTCATTGACCCTCACCATCCCTCATCATCCCTAATCAATGCTTCATCATCCCTTATCATCCTTAATTATTCTCTCTTCATCCCTCCTAATCCTTAATCACTCCCTTATTAGCCCTCACCATCTCTCATCATCCCTAATCACTCCATCCTCCCTAATCACTCCTTCATTGAAGCTCACCATCCCTCATAATCCATAATGACTCCCTCATCATCCCTCATCATATCTACTCATTCCCTCCTTGTCCCTCTTCATCCTTAATCACTCCATCCAATATCTTGATGGTGGGTGTAGTAGCTTCCCACTTTTTCTTGATTGTCTTATGTTTAAATTCCAAATTTTACTCATTCAAATAAGGCCCAAAGAAACTCTTCTTTTACTCATCCTCTTTCACTAAAATAAGGAACTTGGAGATATTATCTGATTGTCTAGTGGGATTCAAATATTTATATTTCAATCCATGCCTAGACCATGGAGAGAGTGTATCCATAGCCCTAGACTATAATAAATAGGTAGGAAATCGAGCAAAGGGTGTGATGAAATTATATTACTTACATCTATACATTAGGATTTAGGCATCTAAAAATCCAAATCCTACAATTGAGAATCCAAATTCATAGCTATACAGATATGGTGATTGGAGACTAGTTGAGAATTCAAATCCCAACCCTATAGTTGAATTTATATTGTCTCTATATGTCATTGAGAGTATGTCCATAGTAGACCAGATTGCCAGATAGATAGATAAGTGGTCACCAATTTAGAAGAGTGTGTTTCAATCTGATACCTGATAGTGTGTGTTTCCAAACCCAACTTGATCTATACCCAAATTGATATATTAAGGGAATGAAGAGCATATGACTTAATACAATGTATCAAGGAGGGGCCACTTAGAGCTTGGGCATGGTCTGGTGGCCTAAAGGCCAAACTAGGGCCCTATATTACTCTTAGTATTCTCTTATCCCTAATATAGTATATCAAAGGATAGCATAAGAATGGGGGCCATGCCATAGATATATGGGGGCACCATTCGGAGGGCCCTAATTTCACACTTTCCATATCCATTAAGGCAATAGAAACATCCCTTACCTACTTCATCTATGCCAAGGAGTAAGGTAAGGGAAGCTTACCTTTTTTTATATCTAAGGGAAGTTTTCCTTCTTGGAATCTAGATTTGCTTTGCTTCTAAATTAAGGCATGGCTATCAAGGGAACCTTACTTTTTGATAGATAACTTTGTTCTTACCCTACCTACTTAATTATGCCCTACTCGATAAGGCAAGGGAAACTTCCTTCCTAATATATAGATTTGTTCTTGTCATACCTAGGTATGTGCACAGAGTTGGGGGATAATTTTGTGGACATACCCTTTAACACATACACATTATTCACATAATGCATACATGTTATGTGAATAACACATATGTATTATTAAAAGTATGGCTCGAAAATTACTGAGACATAATGCATATGTGTTACATTAATGCATATAAATTATTATGATGCATATGCATTATGGTAATTCATACAATTAAAATAGCTCATACATGTTATTATAGCACATACACATTACTTGATTTATTTATTTTTTCTAAAAACCACAACTTAATGCTGCCATTTACCATTTTTTCCAACTCCCAAGTGTTATTTCGTGATCGCATTTCTCCTTCAAAGACCTCAAAACTTGTCAAAAGTCCATTAGAAATATCTACACATCCCAAACTTCACAATGTTACCATAGAGACGAGGTAAGTGATAAAAAACTACACCCATCAACCTTGTATTTTATTATTTTTTGGTTTTTAACAATGTTTAATTTGTAAATTATTTGTTTTAAATAGAGTAATCCACAACAAGAGACCATAAGCATCCTCCTAACCCTCCACCTGACCCTACTATTCTTGTGGCTAACCCTCCACCTGATCCTCCTAATCCTCTAGCTAACCCTCCAACTAACCTTCCACTTGATCCCCCTAATCCATATCTAACCCTCCACCTAGTCCTCCTAACCCTCATATTTCTCCACTTAACCCTCATACAATTCCACAAGATCCCCTCAGAAGCTAGATATATCTGGTTGCACATATTATGGAAAATAAAACTGAAATTGAGCAAGGAATCAAGGTAATGAGGGATCTTGTATGCAATGAGAAATGCAACATATCTACAAATCAATCCTAGCATGAAGAAGATAAATCCTACTTACACTTACGATTGGAGATACATTAGATAATTAGGTTCATGACCAAGATATATCTACTAAATCTAATCAAGGGATCTCTTACCACAATAATATCACTAAGGAGGGTTCCAAAGCCTCTTATCAAGCAAAACTATGCAATAACCCTAATTGGGTCCTATGTTTTCATATTCACTAAACTAATAACAAGTAAATTAAAATTATAATCTAGTGCTCACCAAAGCTTGTGGCACAAAGTGGGGGTAATAAACATGAAAAGTAAACATGCATACAAGACATATACTCATGTCAATGTATATAAAATCCTAATGCATGGAAGAGAAGTGTGAATACATATCTATCTACTCTTACAAAGGAGGAACAAAGTTATGAATACTTACCTTTGAAGAGGAACCTATTGAGCCTCAATCTCTCCTTTGGCTAAGGTGCTTCACAAGAGGTTGTTGCGGTATATAAGGATGAAAAGGATAAATCAGATCTAGGTTACACAACATATCAATGCATCCAAAAGACTTCTCTACAAGACAAGATCTGTATCTCCAAAGAAATTATGAAACCCTAAGCTTGCTCCTCAAGTAGAATGGTTGATAAGTAGATGTGCAATATATCTTACTTATTCTTCACTTCTCTTAAAAATGGTGAAATGGATGTGTTTATATAGGTAGTTCTAATTCTAATCCTTTTCAAAAGTTTAGGCTGACAAGGTTGACCTAATTGACCTAGTATTATTATTGACAAAATAAATTAGGTCATAGACTAGGTCAGCCAGGGGCCGACCTAGACCCTAATAAGTTTTATCAATAAGAGTACAAGGTCGATGGCATCGACTATGTAATGTAAACCATCAAAAAGAGGTTTATGTTAGGGAAGGGATAATTAATGTGGTAAATAAATAGAGGAGGGTGAAAAATAGGAAGAAAAGCTTAGGGAAATGGTTTTAGGAGACAAGTGTGTAGATAGTAAGTGGCAATAAGGGATAACAATCCTGCAAAGCACCAATGGTCTGCCCACCCTTTTCTTGGAGCACCCTTTAAGGCGTGCACTCAAAGATATTGAGACTCGATAGGTTCCTAAAAGATAAAAAGTATCAATAATTGATAAAGTTTAAAAATATTGTGTGTATACATATGACCCACTCTAAGCTCATCACATATCACATAGGTGCAACATGAGATGGTGTTTTGGGAAAAGATAATAGCAACACACAATACTAAAGCTGAATAAAGTGTAGTAAGGAGAAAATAAGATAAATTAAAGGACATAATTAAAAAACACATACCTTTACTTACCTTAGTGTTGTAAATAAAAAAGGAGATACAAGAAATGTGAAGGCATCCAATGTAAGGAACATTAGACAACATGTAGAGATTAGTGAAAAAGAGCAAAAATTGAAATTTTTGAAACATGGACATGTAATAGTTGAAAAGATTCTCTATGATGTCAAGATTCTAAAACATTTTATGGTTTGGAAAAATATTTAATAAAGACAAAGATATGACCAAATTAAGAAATATGACGATAAATATTTGAAGGGTAAATAATTTTGAATTGTAAATATAAATAGGGTGAAAAATAATTTATTTGGTATTTTTAATATTTTGAAAAGATAGAGATCTAATAGATCTAGTAAGAGACCAGAGAGCTAGGATGGTGAGGAGATGACAACTAAGACGGGGAGGATGCATAGTGACTACAACGAGTGCAACACAAGAAAGTAATGAAAATTTTCATTTTTTTGAGTATTTGATTTGAAATTGAGTGAATTATAGAAAAGTGACTATTAGGCCAAATTTAGATATTGAAATGAATTCTAAGAAATTTTTAGGGACACTAGGGGTCAAACGGGGTATTAGGTAGGAAGGAGTTAAACCAATAAATGCCCAAAGAATTTATGGAAATTGGTTAAAATGTTAACGTTGTGGACAAACAAAGTCAGTCAAGTCAACTTAGTTTTTAGAAGACAAGAAAACCAATAAGGTGACTTAGTAGCAGTTGGTCAACTTATTTTGTTAAGGAAGGGAGCTGACTTAGTACTAGTGGCTGACTTAGTTGTTTCTGAAGTGGTTGACTTAGTACTGCAAGGTATGAATGGAGCTGACTTAGTACTAGTAGGCCAACTAGTGCCCGACTTAGTACTACATAAGCTGATCTGGTAGAATTTTGATAGGGATGATTTGGTATCCCAGATGAAGTATAGGGCTAATTTAGTTTGCATTAGGTCAATTCAATTTAAAAATGAATATACTAAATCAAACTAGTTGAGTTTTGTGAAATTTGTAAGAATGTATTTTGATTATGAATGACATTGAGATCTAATACATCCTTTGTTGTTTGAAATTTTGTGGAGACACCACAAATATTGGTTATTGATCGATGCATCATGGTTACCATATTTTATAGAATACTTACCAGATGTGGACAGAGCGAGATTGGTTGCATTGGATTTGGGAGGTATCATGGAGATGAGACACATCCCATTGAGTGTTGATCTCTTTGTCATGTTCCTCGAAGCATGGGAATGGTTGACCATCATGTTTCGATGGGTGGTGGATGGGTATAATATATATTTGGGTATCACACTAGAAGATGTCCATGTATTTATTAGACTACCTATAGGAGGGACATCGATGATCATATGGACACTAGATGATTTGGAGGAGAGATGAGCACTAGCCAAGTGGGTAACGTGCTTAGATAGGATCTACTTAGGACTGAGGGTGAACTTATTTAATGTGTATATTTCATATATTATAAATATCTAGAAGGCTATGATTGGACTTGTGACAACATGAGTATTGTATCATAAGTCGAATGACAAGGTACCACTATATGTGATAGCCTTATGCCAGTCCATTTTAGATAAAGGGGTACTCTATGATTTTGGTCTTTCATCTACGTCTAGCTCATGCATGATATGTATGGGATGCTATACAGAAGATAGAAGACCATGGGCCAGTGGTGTTACTCAATGCATGGATATATGAGAGGTTCCTAATGTATCAGCCAGCTAGGTTACCCTAGGTGGTCGATGATAGGTTACCTAAGGTGACTGGATGGAGATAGGACTATGTAGCATGGGTTATGCCCCACATGCCAGTGCTATATAAATTCATACTAAGAGAGATCATGTGGCAGCCTTACACACATATTACTACTATTTGTCCCAGTTGGGCAACTGTATCACTAGGACTAGCTTGAGTTTAGATCACAGGCCACTATACCTAGTGGATAGAGCCAAAGCTAGTGGCATGCTTGCCAAGGTAGTTTTGACTCCTACACCTAGAAGCTCCTTTAGTGGTGCCTACTTTTTGGACACAACATGCTAGAGATCTAAGGGGGAGAGGAGGAGGAGCACCAATTAAGAGACTAGTGATCAGGCCACATCATGTGAGACCATGGATTGGTCAAGCATGATAGATGATAGTTAGAGGAGGAGAGGGCATGGATGTAGATGCAAGATTATAGTAGGTACCACAAAAGGTAGTGTAGTAGAAAGAGAAGTGACAACCTTAGACACACCATAGATGGAGATGTCATCAGTAAGATCGAGCACAAATGAGAGTGATGACATAAGATGATTCAGTAGTCAGCCTAGGGAAAGTTGGTTGATAGAGGCACCTCTGAGGAGAGGCCCATAATTTACACATGTGATGACTCTTAGATTCACATTGATAGGGAGGTGACCCACAAATGAGGTGATTGGGGGATGGGTTGATGGAGAGACTATGCTCTGTGGATTAGAAGATGGGGAGATGGTGGTTGGTAACATCGAGGTTGGTAAGAAATGTTGTAATTTTTAGTTTGAGATAGGATACTAATTGTATACGATTTTAGGTAGATAGATTTTGAGATGTATATGTGATCTAATATTTATCTAGTTTTAGTTTTTATAGATCATATGACAGAGGAGGTCATATAGGGATCCCTAGTCATAGTAGTGCACCATGACATTTTGGAAGAGGTGTTAACACCATATGACCCCACCACATTGGATCCCTATTCCTTTCTTCACTACCTGACCATAGAAACCTCCTTTGTATTTTCTCAAATTTTTATGCTACCTTGGGTGGAACACTAAACAAGGACATCATGAATATCATGATTCTTTAGAGAGAACTCTTAACTAAATATAATTTTCTTGCCAAAGAAGGTAGCCTTTCGATCTTTCCAAGGATCATCCCAAAGTTTTTCTTTGTTTCCATTCCCAATACACCAGTTAAATCCCTTACATAGTAGATCCTTCTTTTTAGCAAAGCCTTCTAAAATGTTGAACCTTGGTGAGGAACATTCTCCATCAAAAACCTATCCTCAGTCTTACCTTCAAGGTATTTGGATTTGTCATTATTGGTCCAAAGAGTTTTTCAATGATCACTTTCCACCCCATCTTAGCTACCATTTCAATATTCATACTTTTAATCCTTCTTGGTCCAATTCCTTCATGGTCCTTTTGGTGACATACTTTTTCCCAAGCCACCAGGGATAATATATTCCTTTCTTCACTACCTGACCACATAAACCTCCTTTAGATTTTCTAAATTTTATTTGTTACCTTGGAGGGAACACTAAACAAGGACATAATGAATACTGGGATGCTTTGGAGAGAAATCTTAACCAACTGTAGTTTTCCTACCAAAGAAGGTAGCCTTTCCATCCTACAACCTTCCTTTGTATTTTATCTAAAATGGTATTCCAACATTCCATGGGCATCCTATCTTTGAACATGGTCTTTCAAAAATAAGATGAGGGAAGATTATGAATGTGGCATCCCACTATATTAGAAATCATCCAATAAACAACTTCCCATGTATTAATGAAGAACACTGAGCTTTTGGTGAAATTAACACATTACCTCATGACTGAAACATATTCCTTGAGGATGGTTTTGATAGCTTTTTATTCCCCCATCAAAGCTTCACCTAATATAATTGTGTCATCCATGGACTACTGATGCATGATAGGATCCAACTGGAGGGCTATTTGAAGGCCTTTCACCTTGCCCTAGATATGAGCTCTTTTAAGGTTTCTCCTCAAATATTCCACTAAGATAATAAAAACATATGGAGAGATGGAATAAATTGGTCTAAGACCTCTTTCCATTGATAAAAATGCTTTTAGAGCTCCATTTAATAAAATAGAGAACTTAGGGTTTGTCATAAATGCTGAAATCAAACCCCTTAATTTGGGGTTGAAACCGACTTTATCAAGAATTTTGTTTAGAAAATTCCATGATAATCTATCATATGCCTTATTCACGTCAATCTTTGCAAACATTACATCCCTTATAGACTTCTCCAAGGAATGAATGACCTCATGAACAAGAATTATTCCATCCATGATCTATCTTCTAGAGACAAAAACACCCTATTGTTTGGAGATGATATTAGGTAGTAGGGTTTAAAGTCTTAAAACCATTGTTTTGGATAAAATTTTGTAGAAAAAATTGCATAGAATTATGGCTCAAAAATCCTTCAGGATTATATCTCTTGAATTTTTTTGGTATGAAAACCAAAAATGTATTGTTAATTTCCTTGAGTAGGTCTATTGATGAGAAAAAACTTATAAATTTCAACCCAAACTTCCATCTCCACCACCTCCCAGAAGTTATGGAAAAAGATGGGGGGAACCATCCAGCCTTGGCACTGTGTTTCCCTTCATAAAGAACACAAAAATATTAAATTCTTCAAAGGATGGTAGTTTGAGAAGGCTAGTAGTATCCTCCTACGAGATAACTATGTTGAACAAATCCAAAAAGAATTATTCCTTCTCCAACTCAGGAGAATTCCTACTTAGCATAAGAATTCTAAAAAAAAATATGAATTATTCCTTTAGATCAACTTCATATATACACACCAAACCATATTCCTTGATCACCTCTTTGATTCTATTAGCATTCATATGTCTGATAGTCTAATGATGGAAGAATATAGAGTTCCTATCACCCTCCTTCAGAAAAATACATTTGGATTTTCGCCTCTCAAATATTTCTTCCTTTGCTTCTAAGTTATGGAAATTTCAAATAAGAACCTTATCCTTTATGAGTTTCTTCTGATTCAATCCATTAACTTGGACCTACTCCTCAAGCTTTAACAAATCCTCAAAAAAACTTATTTTTTGATCAAAATACTCCTAAAAACTTCCTTGTTCTAAATTTTGAGTTTTGTTTTAACGTGTTTCATGTTATGAGTTAATTTGTATATATTAGAACCTTGGAAATATTCATTCCACCAGTCATTGATGCAATCAAGGAAATCTGGATTATGGATCCACATTTTCTAAAACCTAAAGGGAGGGTTTATCATTATGTTATCACTCGAACCTTGGAACACCAATGGGTTTTGATTTGACCTGATTCCAGGTAGAGTGGATAACTTGTAGTTGAGATTCAGTTCCCAATCTGACAATAATAAAAACCTATCTGATCTGACTTGAATAAGTCCCCCCCCCCCCACCCCAACCTTCTATTTTACCAAGTGAAACTAGTCCCACTAAGGTCAACATCAACAAGGCCATACTCTAAAATGAAGTCATTAAGCTCCCCCATGTTGTCTGTATATTCCTGTGAGCCACCCTTTTTCTTACAAAAAGAAAAGGGGGGAGTTGAAATCCCCCAATACCATCCATCTCTAGTCTCCACAAGAATCCCTGAAACTGACAAGTTCCTTCCAAATTTTTCTTATGTTGGTAACAATATTGGGGGCATAAAAATTGGATAAGATCCATTCAAATTTATTTTCCTTGTCACTAAAAAATATAGCTAAATGATTGTTGTTCTTAAGAAGGGTTTCTCCTTCCAACACTTGGGGGTTTCACAAAAGTGCAAGGCCCCATGAAGCACCCAAAGCACTAACACCAATGCACTTGGAATTCCTCCAAATCTTATCTCTAATATGCTCTAAAATACTATCAGACATTTTAGTTTATTACAAGATCAAAATGTTGGGAACATGATTCTTTCTTAAATTCATAACCATCCTTCATTTATTGGGGTTGTTAATCCCTCTTACATTCCAAGAGACAAATTTCATTGTTTAAGGTTTGTAAAATGCTTACCCAGTTGTAGGGTCCTCTAGGTACCTTTACCAACTTGGATGCATTGGTTTGAGCCTAGAGATTTAACCTTTGACTCATTATCAAGAGAACATTGTCCTAGTTCCTCCAGCTTAGAATTTTATGCAAATTTGTTGGCTTTTTGGAATGTTTCACCATTCAACAGATCTTCCCAATCTGGGAATTCTTCTTCCATCTTCCTTGACTTTGGGGTCACCGATTCCTTCTGATCCAAGACTTTCACTTGGTTCTCTTTTGTGATCAAGAGTTAACTTATTTTTTGTTAGCCACAAGATTGTTGGTAGGAACTTCTTATTCCTTTTCAATTGTCTCCTACCCTTCAACTTGGATTTGAACCATACCAACATTTGAATCTTCCCATTTCTCTTGAATGGTGGCATGCACTTTTACTTCTAGTTTCTCCCTCATGGGTTTTAGACATTTCATCTCCTTCTACAATTCTTTCACCTTGCTTCCCCTTTCGCTCTACCTTTTCTCCACCTTGGGGGAAACTACCCTATTTTCTTCACTTGGCATTATCAAGAGGCCTTAATTGGTTTGGCTTTCTATTGTATTTACTCGCTTTCTTGAACTTGGATCCTACACCTAAGTGTCTTTCTTCCTCCACTGAGGTTTCTCTGTCTACTTGGTAATATTATTGTTGGGACTATCCTTTGGTTCATGTCATATCATGTCACATTTCTTAGAGAACTGTGAATCATTTTCATACTCAATGTCTTATCTCTAAGACCCATATTTGACTTCAGTAGGATATAACTTGGCAGTGGTTTATGCATATGAATATAGACACAAAACCTAGTCGCTATTAATATCCTTCTTGATTTTGTGATTGGATCTAATCTTATTTGTTGCCCAACAAATTTTACAATTCCCATTATAACGTCCTTTTCTCAGAATTCTAAATTGAGTCCTAGGAGCTTGATCCACATTGGGACTTCCTCCATTGAGGCATCAGTTAGGTTAAACCCTTGCCTCCACTTCCTAATGAACTAGTTTTTTTCCCATGAACTGGGGGCCTTCTATCGATGTTTTATTGCAGTCTTTCGTATTAGCAAAGGAGATGAGGAAGAAACGTTTTTCCATGGCCACAAATTCCATGTTCTCTAAGGCTTCCACTTCCGATTGGCCCACTCTCTCAAAGTGTCAATATTTGACCTGAAGTAGTTTAATCTTCCCAGTAAAGAGTTTTAAAGATTAGAGTTGGCCCTTTCAACTAACTGATTTAGGACCTGAAGTCGTTGAATCCTATTGCTCTTGTCATTTTCCCAACACTCTGTCCACCCTTGTGCTCATCTTGTTAAAAGGAGTTTCCTTAAATCCCGATCCAAGCTTCGGTGGGTTCCTACTTCCAACGGTCTTACCTGTATGTAGACTTATTGTCAATCTCTTTGATCAATGCCCCACCCTCACGTGATTCTCTGTTGTTGTTTGACTTCCAAGTAATTATCTGATGCTTCTCTCTGGTGAGTCGTTAGGATCTCCATCTCTTTCCTTCTTCTCCTCCTTTTCCCCCTAATGAGGAATCTGAAATTCGTCCCCTTCACCAATTATTCCACCGTCGTTCCATTCTGCAGTGTAGTATATAGTTTTTGGATTTCTTTATAGAAAACATATATATATATATATATATAAACATCATCAAATTAAGAGTGGCCAAAAAATTCGTATCCTACCAGATTTTGTCTAGATCCACAGGATTTGATAAGTATGGTTTTGTATGAGTAAGCAGAGTAGCAGCATTGGTGGCTACCTTATCAAAAGCAAGTGGCACAAAAAATTTCTGGCTTTTGGCTTAAAATATCTACCTATGACTGTAAATGTAATACACAACGATGTGATTTAGGCCTCTACTATTGACAATCTAATATTTATCCTTGCCCAATCTTCATTTATATTAACACACGCACGAAACATGGATTTGAAGTGTGTTTGTTGCAAGAGAAAAAATAGTTTTTATTGCGACCCTTAGAGTGGATGAAAAATTCCTGCATGAGAATAAATGAAATGTTCTGACATTGGGACCAAAACAATTTTAAGAAGAAAACATAATGATAATTACCATTATGTCCATAAGATGAGGATTCCTGATCCACTAAAATTAACAATAATTATGTCGGAGGAATTTCTACTGCCAGGAATATAGTCAGGATTCATCTGCAGATTTTTTTGATGATGTTTTAAATGTATGACATCTGGTATGGGTTTGAAGTTCACATTCCCAAATAACATATATTAATTTATGAATATTGGTTAAATTTATTCCAAATAATTTATCCTCCATTTCATCCCGAAAGGATGGTAGTCCTAAAGGTTGGGTGGATTGGTAAATTCTTAATGTTTACCAAGAGGAGATCTAGGTTTAAAATCTTGGAAGTAAGTCATGTTGGTGTAACGGGAGTAGATTGCCCTGATTTTGTTGAGTGTGTGTCACCCTGACCGAGCCACCAGGGGTCTCCTTCACTTTAGGTCATGTTTAAGAAGCCTATATGTGATAAAAGCCAAACAGGTCCAAACATGAAAGTGGGTATATCTCACTGGAGTAGAAATCCAAAGCTAAATGGAGATAATGAAATATTATAACAGATTCCCCTATATAACCAAAAAAAAAAAAAAAGAAAAAAAAAAGATGACACAAACTTCCAATTTTTATTATTAAACAGGGAGGATAATGCATAGAAAAGTGAGCATTTATAAGGTTCGCTTTAAAAATTTGAAATGCACCTACCAATTAAATAGTGCATCGCTGTACATACCAATCTACCAAACAAATTTTTTAATTACTATAATATAATTTAATATTAATGCAATATACAATATATAATATATGAATAATATTAATATATAATAAACAATGATATATGATAATAATATCTATTAATATTAATATATAATATTATTATCATTATATATATTATATTATTATATATTTTTGGAATATATATATATATATATATATATATATATATATAAGGGTTGAAGGGGTCTTTTTTTGAGAAAAGAGATCGACAAACACAGAGATAAAGTGATTATAATGTGAATTATGTGGTGATGGTGAGGGGCAATGATAAAGTATTTCAAGAGATGGATTCGAAGAAGTTAGGGAAGATACATGTGCAAAGTTAGTTGCATGTCACATCTGTAGCAACCATTAAATTACCAAGTGTCAATTTAAATAAGATTAAAAATACATAATATAAGGTACTCTATATTATATTATATTTAATATAATACACTAAAAGACCCATATCATACATTGAAGTTGCATTTAGTGTAATTATTTGGATTTAGATTACCTACACCTATAACAAAAGGCTTTGCATCTTGTAGGGTGGTGGCATCTTTGATTGGCCATTTTCTATTGTCAATAGTAGGTGAGGACACCATGAGAACTTATTTGATTGTGACATGACTCCACATTTGATGTGTAGCTCAAATCAATATTGCACTGTCATTGATGTGGGGACAAGGCATTAAGGTCCAAGAGTCTATCATTTAACTTTAATTCATCCATGCTACTAACATATTGAAACCTATAGAAATTACATCTAGCTTTAAAACATATGGAAATGCCATACTTGGACCCCTAAAACAAATGACAAGGTTATACAGAACATGAAAATAGTCAAATATTTTAAGGTGAGTTGTGGGGTGATTGTGAGGGGCATTGCCAAGGTATTTTAGGTGATATCATACAATAAGGGTCCCATATAATACTATAATATTATATCGTAAGTGCACGGAATTGAGAGATAATTCCTTGGACATTTACTACAATGTGTACACATTATAAACATAATGCATACACGTAATATTCATAATGTGTACATGTAATATCCATAATACGTACATGTTATTTCAAACTATCCTTGGGATTATTGAACCTAAACACATGCATTTAGTTTAGTGAACATAACACGTATGCATTACTTTCACATTGCACAAAAAAAGAAAAAAAGGTCTATTAGAAGAGGTAGATGGTTTAATTGGAAGGGACATATGGTTTACTAATAGAAATGTGTAATAACCTTATACTTTAAATTTATTTTAGTAAATATAAGAAATTAGGGTCACTCTACATCTGATAGAGTTACTCTCACATTTGCACACTTTATAATGTGGGAGATAGTTTTTCAAAATCCAATTTGGTCAGTACTTAGGTATTTCCAATGTCTCGATATTGAACTTAAGGATTTCATGGCATAAATTTTCTAAATGATGTCTATTTTTGGTTAGCATATAGTTATTTTTAAAGTTTTTATTCCTTCAAGATTGCTTGTTGACATTTTTAGGAGTCCTAGGTTTGTCAAAATTAATGTTTACAAACCACTCACTTTGAATTCATACCAAAGTGGTGTGATTTGAACAACATAGGTCACATTGATGACTTGCACACATCAAACAACTATTTTATGTTAATTTCACTTGCTCATCATCTCTCCCTCATCCCTAATCACTTTCTCCTTGTCCCTTATCATCCCTAATTAATTCCTCCTTGTCCCTTATCATCCCTAATCACTTCCTCCTTGTCCCTAATCATCCCTAATCACTTCCTCCTTGTCCCTCATCATCCCTAATCACTGCCTCTTTGACCCTCACTATACCTCATCATCTCTAATCATTCCCTCATCATCCTTAATCATTCCCTCATTATCCCTAATCACTCCATTCTAAAACATTTTATGGTTTAGAAAAAGATTTAATAAAGATAAAGATATGATCAAATTAAGAAATATGATGATAAATATTTGAAGGGTAAATAATTTTAAATTGTAAATATAAATAGGGTGAAAAATAATTTATTTGGTATTTTTACTATTTTGAAAAGATAGAGCTCTAATAGATCTAGTAAGAGACCAGAGAGTCAGGATGGTGAGGAGATGACAATTAAGATGGGAAGGATGCATAGCGACTGTAGTGAGTGCAACACAGGAAAGTAATGGAAAAAATCATTTTTTGAGTATTTGATTTAAAATTGAGTGAATTATTAAAAAGTGACCATTAGGCAAAATTTAGATATTGAAATGAATTCTAGGAAATTTGTAGGGACACTAGGGGTCAAACGGGGTATTGGGTAGGAAGGAGTTAGACCAATAAATGCCCAAAGAATTTATGGAAATTGGTCAAAAAGTTAATGCTATGGACAAACAAAGTTAATCAAGTCAACTTAGTCTGTAGAAGACAAGAAAACCAATAGGGAGATTTAGTAGTAGTTGGTCAACTTAGTTTGTTAAGGGAGCTGACTTAGTACTAGTAGGATGACTTAGTTGTTTTTGAAGTGGTTGACTTAGTACTGCAAGGTATGAATGGAGCTGACTTAGTACTAGTAGGCCAAATGGTGCCTGACTTAGTATTGCATATGTTGATCTGGTAGAATTTTGACAATGATGATTTGGTATCTTGAATGAAGTATAGGGCTAATTTAGTTTGTAATAGGTCAATTTGATATAAAAATGAATATACTAAATCAAACCAGTTGAGTTTTGTGAAATTTTTAAGAATGTATTTTGATTATGAATGACATTGAGATCTAGTACATCTTTTATTGTTTGAAATTTTGTAGAGACACCACATATATTGCTTATTGATCAATGCATCATAATTACTATATTTTATAGAATGCTTACCAGATGTGGATAGAGCAAAATTGGTTTCATTGGATTTGGGAGGTATCATGGAGATGAGAAACATCCCATTGAGTGTTGATCTCTTTGTCATGTTCCTCGAAGCATAGGAACGGTTGACCAACATGTTTCGATGGGGGTTGGATGCGTATAATATAGAGTTGGGTATCACACTAGAGGATGCCCATGCATTTATTGGACTACCTATAGGAGGGACACTGATGATCACATGGACACTAAATGATTTGGAGGAGAGATGAGCACTAGCCAAGTGGGCAATGTGCTTAGATAGGATCTACCCAGGACTGATGGTGAACTTATTTAATGTGTATATTACATATATTCCAAATATCTAGAAGGCTATGATTGGACTTGTTACAACATGAGTACTATATCATATTCAGATGACAAGGTACCATTGTATACGATAGCCTTATGCCAGTCTATTTTAGATTAAAGGTTACTCTATGATTTTGGTCTTTCATCTAGGTCTAGCTCATGCATGATATGTATGGGATGTTGTCCAGAGGATAGAAGACCATGAGACTAGTGGTGTTACTCAATGCATATATATATGAGAGGTTCATGATGTATCAACCAACTAGGTTGCCCTAGGTGGTCAATGATAGGTTACCTCGGGTGACTGGATGGAGATAGGACTATGTAGCATGAGTTATGCCCCACATGCCAATGTTGTAGAAAATCACAATAAGAGAGATCATGTGGCATCCCTACACACATATTACTACTATTTGTCCTAGTTGGGTAATTGTGGCACTAGGACTAGCTCGAGTTCAGATCACAGGCAACTATACCTAGTGGATAGAGCCAAAGCTAGTGGCATGCTTGCCAAGGTAGTTTGGACTCTTACATCTAGAATCTCCTCTAGTGGTGCCTACTTTTTGGCCATGACATGCTAGAGATCTAAGGGGGAGAGGAGGAGGAGAACTAATCGAGAGACTAGTGATCAAGCCACAATGTGTGAGACCATGGATTGGTCAAGCATGAGAGATGCCATCAGTAAAATTGAGCATAAATGAGGGTAATGACATAGGATGATCCAACAGTTAGCCTAGGTCAAGTTGGTCGATAGAGGCACCTCTGAGGAGAGGCCCATAATGTACACAGGTGGTGACTCTTGGATTCACATTAATATGGAGGTGACCCACATATGAGGTGATTGGGGGTTGGGATGATGGAAAGACTATGCTCAGTGGACAAGAAGATGGGGAGATGGAGGTTGGTGACATCAAGGTTGGTAAGAAAATTTGTAATTTTTAGTTTGAGATAGAATACTAGTTGTATATGATTTTAGGTAGATATATTTTAAGATGTATATGTGATCTAATATTTATCTAGTTTTAGTTTTTATAGATCATATGATAGAGAAGGTCATATGGGGATCCCTAGACATGGTAGTACAACATGACATTTTAAAAGGGGTGTTGACACCATATGACCCCACCACACTGGATCCCTATTCCTTTCTTCACTACCTGACCATAGAAACCTCCTTTGTATTTTCTCAAATTTTTATGCTATCTTGGGTGGAACACTAAACAAGGACATCTTGAATATCATGATTCTTTAGAGAGAAATCTTAACCAACTATAGTTTTCTCGCCAAAGAAGTTAACCTTTCGATCTTACAACCTTCCTTTGTATTCTATCTAAAAGGGTATTCCAACATTCCATGGGCATCCTGTATTTGAATAGGGTATTTAAAAAATAATACGAGGGTAGTTTATGAATGTGGCATCTTAGGATATTATATATTATCATTTGAAGGGCTTCCCATGTATGAATGAATAACACTAATCTTTTGGTGAAATTAACACATTTCCCCCATGACTGGCGCATAGTCCTTAAGGATGTTTTCATAACTTTGGCTTCCCTCATCAAAGCTTCACCTAATATAAATGTTTCATCCACAGACTTCAGATGCATGATAAGATCCAACTCGAGGGTTATTTTAAGGCCTTTCACTTTACCTTGGATATGATCTCTTTTAAGGTTTCTCCCCAAAGCTTCCTTGAAGATAATAATCAAATACATGGATATGGAATCACCTTGTCGAAGACCTCTTTCTTTCGAGAAAATACCTTCTAGAGCTCCATTTAATAGGACAAATAACTCCTAGATTTATATATATGATGAAATCAAACTCCTGAATTTGGGGCTAAAACCAACTTTATCAAGAATCTTGTTCAGAAAGCTCCATGATAATCTTGTTAGGTTGTGGAGCTAAAAGCTTCACTGATGCAAATAGGGAAGGAGGTTGCTAGAGGAGTTGTTGAGTGTCACAGACACTGGCGTCGGTCAGGCCAACCGACGTCGACAGGATTAGACAGAAGAGCAACCGACGTCGGTCAGATATCAGCCAGCGTCGATCACCTCCAGGCAGACAGGGACCGACGTTGATCACCTGTACGGTTCGAACTACGAGTGTTACAGGGAATTAGTTAATGAACCAAGTGTTTGCATGTCAAGAGCCAAATTTAGACTAGAAGCTGCGGATCTAATTATTATAATTAGGTGTCTAATTATTGTTTGCATGAGATCTATTTAAGAGACTCATTGGCTGTATTGTAAGTGTTCTAGTTTGAGTTGAGCAAAGTTAGCTCCTTATGTGTGTGAGGTGAGCAAGGGTGTTCCTCCTAGTTCCACAACAGTACCAAGGTGGGTGTTGGTTTTGGAGAATTAGTAGGATTCTTCAAGTGTGTAGGATCTGGGTCAGCAGGTGTGCATGGCTACTTTTGGAGATCTACATGGTAAGTAAGATCATTGATCTGCAGGTGTATGTGTGTGCATGATCCAGGTTTGTAGGTGTGCAGAACCAGATTGATTTTTAGGTGTGCAAGATCAGGGAGGACAATAACACAACAGGGAGCAGGATCAGGCAAGATCTACTTGGAGTATAGTGTGTACTCAGAAAGAGAGCAAAGAGGAAGGTAAGGTAGTTCCTTCCATAAGTGAGATCAGTTGGGTTGCAGGTTGTTGCAGTTCAAGGGAGATCTACTTGAAGTATGTTTGTGTACTTGGAGTGCGTGGAGCACTTGTGATGTGCGTGGAGCACTGGTGTACTGGCAGTAGTGGATACTGACTGGTTGGAGGTGAACACCAACTCTGTGTTTGAGTTGTGTGTTGGGACCGTAAGAGAGAGAGCTTTGAGGGAAGATTTACTGTTTATGCCCTAGAGGTGTGGGAGCCCTAGAGGTGTGTAAGGAAGAAGAACTGTGGCAATCTTCTTTGTTGTATTTCCTTCTGAAAGAGTTTTAATACAAGTTGTGTATTGTCTCTCATATTCTGTGTTATTTCTGAATTCTAGTTACTTGTGTATTTTGGTTAATTTCCGCATGTTAAGTTTCTTGGTAATCAATTGTGTGCTTCCGTAATTCCCAACAAAGGTGGTGACAGAGTTATTTGAATAGGGTATTTAAAAAATAAGACGAGGGTAGTTTATGAATGTGGCATCTTAGGATATTATATATTATCATCTGAAGGGCTTCCCATGTATGAATGAATAACACTAATCTTTTGGTGAAATTAACACATTTCCCCCATGACTGGTGCATAGTCAATGAGGATGTTTTCATAACTTTGGCTTCCCTCATCAAAGCTTCACCTAATATAAATGTTTCATCCACAGACTTCAGATGCATGATAAGATCCAACTCGAGGGTTATTTTAAGGCCTTTCACTTTACCTTGGATATGATCTCTTTTAAGGTTTCTCCCCAAAGCTTCCTTGAAGATAATAATCAAATACATGGATATGGAATCACCTTGTCGAAGACCTCTTTCTTTCGAGAAAATACCTTCTAGAGCTCCATTTAATAGGACAAATAACTCCTGGATTTATATATATGATGAAATCAAACTCCTGAATTTGGGGCTGAAACCAACTTTATCAAGAATCTTGTTCAGAAAGCTCCATGATAATCTATCATATGCCTTATTCATGTTAATATTTATAAACATTCCATCCCTCATAGAATTATCCAAGGAATGAATGGCATCATGAAAAAGAATGATTCCATCTTTGATCTATATTCTAGAGACAAAAACACCCTATTTTTTGGAGAACATATTAGGTAGCAGGGTTCGAAGTCTTAAAACCATTATTTTGGAAAAATATTATAGAAAATATTACATAGACTTATGGTTCAGAAATCCTTAAGGATTCTAGCTCCTGGATTTTTCACTATGACAACCAAAAATATATTGTTCATTTCATTGAGTGGTCTCCCTTCATAGAGAACACCAAAAAATTAACTTTTTCTAAGCCCACATGGGTGGTGTAGTTGGCTAAGGGCTTTGGGTTCGTCCCATCTAAGTCCTGAGGTCGAGTCTCACTACTCAAATTTTCAAGGTTTTCTGGTGCGTGTGGGTCCCATTAACATCCCCCGAAGGATTAGTCTCACCTTCACTCACCCCAATGAAGGTCATTGGGCTAAGTTTCGGTGTCCCTATTGGGATCGAGGATACCTTTGGGTTAAAAAAAAATTAACTTCTTCCAAGGATGTCAGTTTGAGAAGGCTAACATCATCCTCCTATGTGATGAATGTGTTCAACAAATCCAAAAAGGATTCTTCCTTCTCAAGCTCAGGGTACTTCTAAGAAAATTATGACTTCTTTTAGATCAACTTCTTATCTACACACCAAACCATCCTCCTTGATTAGCTATTTGATTCTATTAACATTCCTATGTTTAATAGTAGAATGATGGAATAATTTAGAGTTCCTATCACCCTCCTTTAGTGAAATACATCTAGATTTTTGCCTCTAGAATATTTCTTCATTTGATTCTAAGTTATGGAAATTGTTGATAAGAACCTTATCCTTTATGAGTTTCCCCTGATTCAATCCATTAACTTGGACCTCTTCCTCAAGCTTTAACAAATCCTCAAAAATTCTTCTTTTTTGTTCATAATACTCCCGAAAAATTCCTTATTCTAAACTTTGAGTTTTATCTTAGTGTGTTTTATCTTAAAAGTTAATCTATACATATTAGAACCTTCAAAATATTCATTCCACCAGCAATCAATGTAGTTAAGGAGATACACATTATGGATCCACATTTTCTCAAACCTAAAGGGAGGGTTTATCACTCTGTTATCTCTTGAACCTTGGAACACCAATGGATTGTGATTAGACCAAATTCTAAGGAGAGTGGCTAGCTTGCAATTGAGATTGAGCTCCCAATCTGAGGATAATAAGAACCTATCTGATCTAACTTGAATAAGTTTCCCCCAACCTTCTGTTTGACCATATGAAACTAGTCCCATTGAGGTCAACATCAATAAGGCTAAACTTTGAAATGAAGTCATTAAGCTCCCCCATTTATCTATATATTCCTATGAACCAACTTTTTTTTATGAAGGGCAAAGTGGGGAGTTGAAATTCCACATTACCATCCATTTCCAATCTCCACAAGAATTACTGAAACTACCATGTTCTTTCCAAAGTTTTCTTCTTCTAATAACAGTGTTGGGGGCATAATTATTGGATAAGATCCATTAAAAATCATTCTCCTTGTTACTAAAAAATATAGCTAAAAGATTTTTTTTATTAAGAAGGGTTTATCCTTCCAACTCTTGGGGGTTCTATAAAACCACAAGGCCCCATGAAGC